>DF362300.1:18510-37739 GCA_000787875.1 Solanum virginianum
CTATCACTATTATATAGGATTAAGTTTCTTTTAAGAAATAATTTTTAAAAATTATTAAACTCCAAATTTAGTAGAAAATATATTTTTGTTATGATACACTATCAGTATATTGATATTATATCGGTATAATATAAGACTGAATTTAATCTTTTGTGATAATTTGTCGTTATGTTGATGATACCCTATCAATATCCTCTATGATACTCTATCTGTATATTAATACCCTATCAATATCTTATAGAACTCGATTTTCTTTAAAAAATAAATAAGAAACAATTAAAATATGATATCAATAGGGTATCACAAAAAAATTGGTTGCCCTTCTACGTGTTACTCTATTGGTAACATCTATGATACTTCGTCAATATGTTAATACCTTATTGGTATCCTCTATGATATTTTGTTGGTATATAATATACTATCAGCATCATATAGGATGAATATTGACATCAGCACACAAATTTAATAATAGACAAATTAGGGGGATATTAGGTATAATTAGTTGAGGGGGCATAAAAGTAAAGATGCATATAGATATGAATAGTTTGTTTCAACGGACATTAGCTTAAGTTTTCCTTTTTTGGCGCGCGTGTAGGAATATTACTATTGAGCGGGACCAGGTTGTACAGCCAGCTAATTTGGGTGGAATGAAGTAAAGAAAGCAGGCCCATTGGCCCAAGCCCACGTGATTGGAGGTCCATTAAATGCTGAGATTGCAAGAATTGTCATTAAATTGCCTGATTTTATTTTTATTTTTTATAAATGAGCTTGATCTTTTATTTTTGTCGAAGTCATGACTCGAGAGATATTATGATTTAAAATATTTTTTTTATTTTATAAAGAATGATCTTATTTTATTTTTAATTTGTTTTATAAAAAAAAAGAATGATTCTTTTTTGGCAATACTCTAATTTTAACTTTTTATGTGGTATATTTAAGGTCACAAGATTTAAGGATATTTCAGTATATTTGCTATAACTTAATTTAGCTAGCATTTGGCCCCAAATTTGCTTTGACTATTTTAAAATATGATTTATACCCGCGAGTATTAAAAATATCCATACGTTTATATTATCATGTTATAATGAACATATTCTGTTAAACAATAACGTTATAACATAATTGATAACGATCAACAATAACAAAAAATAATAATATGGACAAGATCTATATATTAATTGCATACTTAAACTTGTCACTGATTCGGTTGGAATTATAATCTATTGAAAGCAAATTGTTCTTTTTCTGCAATTTTGTTACCCAAATTATAATTCAAGCTTTTTTGGAAGTGGTAGATAAATATTAGTTAAAATAAATAAATGATGGTATTTCCTATAAAATAGAACAAGTGTCATAATTTTCAAATATTTAAAACTTTTCAAATACTATCCCAAGTTTTCAAATATTTTTTTTAATTATTAGACATCTTGGAAATTCTTCAAATATGTTTGCCAAATATCACTTCTCAAGTTTTTCCCAAAAGTTTTTGGGGCCAAACGGCACCTTAAACCACAAAAATAAAGGTCTGTTTTAAAAAATTTATTTAAAGTTCGTATCAAATTAAACTAGATCATTTTTTAAAAATAGAGGTAGTATAAATTATGTCCTGCGTTTTTCTATTCACACGAGAGACATAAAATTAAGGCAAACACAAAACAAGAGTACAAGTGTCTGTGATCCCCCTCCACAAATAGCATAATTGATTAGACTTCTAAAATTAATTTATTTTTAAAAGTGTTTTTTTAAAGTATTTTTAATGAAAAATGATTTGTGTTTGACTAATAATTTTAAAAGAAAAACGCTATAAGTAATAATTAGTATTTGACCAAACTTTTTAAAAATAATTCTAGGTATATATATTTTTTCAAAAGAGTTTTTAGAAGGAAGGAAAAAAAAGGAAGAAGTTATTTTAGCTTTTGATAAAGGATTCTACTACTCTCACAAATCATATTTTCTCTCAAAATTTGACCAAATAACTTTCTCCGTCCAATTTTACTTGGCCTCTATCGACTTGGCACAGGGATTAAGAAGTAGTAAATGATGGGATAATTTTACCAAATTACTTTTTGAATATAATAAATATGATGTCTTGAAAAATATAATAGGAAAATTGCTACACCCCGAGCCTACAACCTGGACGTGGCCGACACTCGAAAACCAGTGCTGGTCCCAAGCGAACCACTTGGCCTGGCTACTTACTCAGCCGAAGACTCATAATAGCGAAAAAAGCCATAAAAGCAATAAGATGATCTAAAACTATCTGCATAAGTTGAATACGAAAACTTTCAAACAATATCTTAATGAACTAGAAACTGAAATACTAATACATGGTCTATGAAACCTCTACTAAACTGACTAAAAGGGCTACTGAGACAAGCCCCAAGTAGTCAGAACTAAAAGCAAATACTGAAATGAAATAACATGAACATAGGAGCCTCGGACTAAAA
Source organism: Solanum virginianum (assembly GCA_000787875.1). Taxonomy (NCBI): domain Eukaryota; kingdom Viridiplantae; phylum Streptophyta; class Magnoliopsida; order Solanales; family Solanaceae; genus Solanum; species Solanum virginianum. The sequence goes on from DF362300.1 coordinate 20,958, forward strand.
AGAGGACTCACCATTGTCTGGAAGCTATCAAGTTCTCAATGGAGCGACTGCTGAGGAACTCGGTCACCTGCGTCTACATCATACAATGATGCAGGTCCTAAAGAGGTCAGTACGTGGAATGTAAGGTATGTAAGATGGTCAAAACATTTAAACAGTATATCATAATGCTTCTCAAAAGACATGAACATAATTCATATTTAAATAGAAATAATCATAAAGGTTGGTATGCTGAAAATAACATGCTGAAAACTGATAAGTAAAACTTAGTTTCTTAGCTTGGGGAGTTTCTCTAACCGATAACCACCACTATGAGCTTCGTGGTGATACAACGTCTTGCCCATGTTGCCAGAGTCATCCGTACTTTTCCAAGGTAGGGGATGAATAACTAGGGGAGTGGATCCATCCCAAATCTGGGTCATCTCAGTGGCTAAAGAGGAAGGTACCGTAGTACAATCCTACCCTATGCTGGCTACATAATTTATGAGTTCGAGTAATTTATTCTACTCTCACCCATATCGATGCTCAATATTACTCCCAAAATATTTCCCTATGCTGGCTACATAGTTTATGATTTTGAGTAATTTATTCCACTCTCACCCATATCGGTGCTCAATACTACTCCCAAAATGTTCTATATAGCTCACACTTTAAGACTTATAAGTTCTTGAAATCTGATTTTTTTGGGGACTTAGCCCAGCTTGCTACTTAGCTTTCTCAACTGAAATCTTTTAACTTTATTGAAACTGATATCTTTCGTGCACTTTCAATCATGCTAGATTACTCAACTAAAATGCCAAGAAATCTTTAAGAAATCATTCTTTAACTTGATTCAAACTAATCTTTGCTTTTCTTGAGGTAATATCAAGATTTTTCAAGAAACTCAACAATAATAATTCTTGTTCAAGAATGAACATAAGCTTGATAACAATTCTTTAATTGAATAATATAGAGACCAAAAATCATAATATTCATCAAGAATTTATGAAATTTATCATGAAAATTAACATACAAAGTTTACGGGAAACTTAGTCAGAACTTATACTTGAAGGTTCATGAGAGAAAACTAGTTTCAATCTCTAAAAATATTAGCAAAATAATTACTTTTGGGTGGCCTTACATACCTTGGAATGAATTCTTGAGGAATTGAAAGGAAAATCTTGAATGCCCTAGTATTCTTGAATTCTAGCTTGAAGTTCTAGGAAGGGTTTCTTGCTTTTAATATATGAATATGAAAGAAAAATATGTTTTTAAACTTTAACCGACTTAAAACTGACTTAGTTAAGAATATGGGGTGTGAGAAAAGTCGAATTTGCCCTTTCCCATTAAAAAAGGAACATGCCTTCGCGTACTAGCACTTTTTAGCACATTTTCATGAATTTACAACTTTTCAAAATTTTTTGAAAAAAAATTGAAGTGTGGTTATGCGTCCACTCCGCATCGTAGAAGGGACGCGGAAATCCCATTGTTTTAAGCTTACTTGGAAAAAAATAAATCACGTTTCTTCGAGTTTTTATCGAGTCGAGACTATTTTCTAACTCAATTTTTTGCACTGATTGCAAATCCGATCTTGAATTTGCAAACGGAGCAAGAAAAGACACGTTACAGGTAAGGTCAATTCTAGGGGTATTTTTGTCATTTTACGAGGTGTTACAACATCTCCTCCTTGGGATTATTCATTCTTAAATGATAGAGATACGAGCAAGCTAGCTCAAACCACAAGATTTTCTAACTTAATAAACATAAATCTTCAAGGTGAAAATATGAAAGTTTACCTTTAAAATTCTCATTTAGGCCAACGAACAAGTGTGGATACTTGGCCTTCATATCTTCTTTGGCCTCCCATGTGGCTTCCTCCACGAATTGGTTTCTCCACAATACTTTCACCGAAGCTATCTTTTTGGTTCTCAACTTGCGAACTTATCGATCTAATATCTGTACCGGGATCTCTTCATATGACAAGTTATATTTGATTCGTACACCTTCAACAGGAACAACTAGAGAGGGATCTCCCAAGCATTTCTTAAGCATGAAAATATGAAATATTCGATGAATAGCACTTAATTTTGTTGGTAACTCTAGTTCGTAAGCAACACTGCCTACTCTTCTCAGACTCTGATAAGGCCCAATATACCATGGGCTGAGCTTCCCCTTCTTCCAAAATCTCATAACTCCCTTCATTGGAGATACCTTCACGTACATCTAATCGCCTATCTCAAACTCCAAATCTCTTCTTCTAACATTTGTGTATAACTTTTGTCGACTCTGAGCTGTCTTGAGCCTCTACTGGATAACTTTCACTTTTTTATAGCCTAATGGACTAGATCAGGTCCTATCAATCCTACCTCACCAACTTCAAACCACCCTATGAGTGATCTACACCTTCTTCTATAAAGAGCTTCATATGGTGCCATTTGTATGCTTGCTTGAAAGTTATTATTATAAGAGAACACAATCAATGGTAAACGACCTATGCCTTCTTCCATAAAGAGCCTCATATGGTGCCATCTGTATGCTAGACTAAAAACTATTATTATAAGAGAACTCAATCAAAGGTAAATGATCATCCCAATTACCTTTAAAGTCTATCACACAAGCTCTCAACATATCTTCCAAGGTCTGTATAGTCCGCTCTGCTTTCCCGTCTGTTTGTGGATGAAAAGTTGTGCTAAGATTCACCTTCGTACCAAGCCCCTTCTGAAAGGACTTCCAAAACTGTGCTATAAACTGAGCTCCTCTATCTAAAATAATGGATATAAGGACCCCGTGCAACCTAACAATCTACTTAAGGTAAAGTCTGTCATAATCCTCAGTTGTATCATTCATTTTGACGGGTAGGAAGTGAGTTGACTTGGTCATTCTGTCTACTATGACCCATATCGAATCATGTTGTCTATGGGATCGAGGTAAGCCTGTTACGAAGTCCATATTAATCATCTCCCATTTTCATTCTGGAATCTCTATGTTTGATTGTCTATGGGATCGAGGTAAGCCTGTTACGAAGTCCATATTAATCATCTCCCATTTCCATTCCAGAATTTCTATGTTCTGGGCTACACTACAAGGCCTTTGGTGCTCAACCTTAACTTGTTGATAATTTGGGCATCTAGACACAAACTCTGCAATGTCCTTCTTCATACCGCCCTATCAATAGACTTCCCCCAAATCTCTATACATCTTTGTTGCACCAGAGTGGATAGAGTATATGACATTATGAGCCTCAGCCAAGATCCTATCTCTAAGACCATCAACATTTGGCACACACAACCTGCCTTGGTATCTCAGGACACCATCTCCCCTTTTTTAGAACACCAATACTTTCTGCTTCTGAACATCTTCCTTTAATTGGAAAAGGATGGGATCCCTATCTTACTTTTCTTTCATTTCTACCACCAAGAATGACTCTGACCCATTTTTCACAATGGCCCCACCTTCATCAGAATCTTCAATCTACACCCCCAAATGGGCTAGTCTGTGCACCTTCTTAGATAACTCTTTCTTTTCTTCCTCAGCATGGGTTGTGCTCCCCATGGTCACCTGCTAACAATATCAGCAACCACATTAACTTTACTTGGATGATAGAGGATACTTATATAATAGTCTTTCAACAGCTCCAACCACCTCCTCTATTTCAATTTCAGCTCCTTCTAGCCAAACACATAATGCACCATATAGATAGTGTCTCCAGATCTTCAAAGCGAACACCGCCACAGCAAGCTCAAGATCATGAGTTAGGTAATTCTTTTCATGAATCTTAAGCTACCTGGAGGCATATGCTATCACCTCGCCTCTCTGCATTAATACACAACCCAAGCCAACTCTGGAAGCATCACAATAAACCATGAAATCATCAACTCCATCTAGTAAGGATAAGACTGGGGTCGTGGTCAGCCTAATCTTCAACTCTTGGAAACTCTTCTCATAAGCTTTTGACCATTCGAACTTAATCTTCTTTTGAGTCAGCTTAGTCAAGAGGGTTGAGATAGAAGAAAACCCCTCTACAAACCGTCTGTAGTACCCCGCCTTATCTCTGTGGAAGTTATGGGCCTTGGCAAATTCTTTACTAACTCAATCTTTTGGGAATCAACCTGGATACCCTCACCAGACACAACATGCCCCAGAAATGTCATAGACTCCAACTAGAACTCACACTTAGAAAACATGGCATATAGTTGCTGATCCTTAAGGGTCTGAAGTATAACTCTAAGATAGTCTGCATGCTTCTCCTTATTATAGGAGTAAATCGAGATATCATCTATGAACATAATAACGAACATATCTAGGTACAACCTCAACACCCGGTTCATAAGATCCATGAAAGTTGCTGGTGCATTTGTTAGCCCAAAGGACTAGACCAAAAACTCATAATAATCATATCAGGTTCTGAAAGCTATCTTAGGAATGTCTTTCTCTCTAAATTTAAGCTGATGATACCCAGATCTAAGATCTATCTTGGAAAAATAGGTAGCACCCTGAAGTTGGTTGAATAAGTCATCAATTCTGGGCCCAGATCTAAGATCTATCTTGGAAAAATAGGTAGCACCCTGAAGTTGATCGAATAAGTCATTAATTTTGTGAAAAGGATACTTGTTCTTAATCGTGACCTTGTTCAACTGACGGTAATGTATGCACATCCAAATAGAACCGTCCTTCTTACGCATAAAAATAATTGGAGCACCCCAAGGTGAAATGCTTGGTCTAATGAAATCCTTATGAAAGAGATCTTTCAGTTGCAACTTTAACTCTTTTAGCTCCGAAGAAGCCATTTGGTATAGAGGGATGGATATGGGCTAAGTATCTGGAAGAGTTTTATCCCAAAGTCTATCTCCCTATCAGGAGGGACTCTAGGAAGATCCTCAGGAAAGACTTCTGGGAACTCATTCACAATGGGTACAGACTGAAGAGATGGTGCCTTAACATGAGAATCCTGAACTTTGACTACGTGATATATACACCCTTGGGAACTCATTCATAACTGGAACAGACTGAAGAGATGGTGCCTCGGCACGAGAATCCTGAACTTTAACTAGGTGGTATATACACTCTTTAGAAATCAACTTTCTAGCTTTGAGATAAGAGACAAACTGACCCTTAGGAAAAACTGAGCTACCCCTCCAGATTCTTTGAGCTAAGATAGACTCTCCAGTAGGAGTAGAAACACTGAAAGGCTCAAGTAAGCACTCTGGACTGACCCCAAACTTCACAGCTATATACGGGGTTACAAAAGACAGTATGGCTCCTAAGTCTAATAATGCATAGACATCATGAGTAAAGATGTTCAGCATACCCGTAACCACATCTAGTGTGTTCTCCTGCTCATATCTAGTGCCCATGGCATACAAGCAGTTTGTGCCCCCGCTTCTTCTTTCAATTGGAACCACATCTAGTGAGTTCTCCTGCTCCTATCTGGTGCCCATGACATATAAGCGGTTTGTGCCCCCGCTTGTCGCTGCTGTCGTACCCCTGTGAGGTGGCTTACCATGTGGTGCTGAAGAAACTATCTGTGATCTGGTATCTCTCATATTCTACTTCCCCATAGGACAATCCTTCAAGAAATACCCCATCTGACAATATTTGAAACAACTATTCGTACCTATAAAGCACTCTCTGTGATGAGATCTACCATACTTACCACAAGTAGGATAGCGGTTTGATCCTTGAGCTACGCTACCTATGACTGGTTTCCTGAAAACCTACGGTGTTGTGATCCCTACTCATTTCTGATCCTCGGTGTAGGTGCACTAGCTGATGAAGGTTCTGGTCTTGTTGTCTTAGGATGGAAAGATTTGTGACCTCCACCTCCAGTCCCTCACTTACCTGACTCGCCCTTTTACTTCTAAACTCCTCCCTATCCTGCATCTTCTCCTCCTCTACCTGCTGCACATACATCATCAAATGGGCTATATCCCTGTCTCCAATCAACATCGCATTCCTGGTCTCTCTCTTAGTCATTTGAGAGAGCCTGGACATGAAGAGATCCATCCTAGTACGCATGTCTGCCACCATAGCTGGAGCGTAATGGGACGGCTAAGTAAACTTGAGATTGTACTCTCGTATACTCAGATTCTCCTACTTCAAGTTTAGAAATTACCTCACCTTAGCCTGCCTCATCTCTCTGGAAAAGTACTGTCTCAAAAAGGCTTCCTCAAATACTGCCAACTATAGCTGGCGCCCCATCTGCCTTGCTCCCTTTCCACTGGTCAAACCAGAGCCTAGCTACCCCCTTAAGCTGGTAGGCAGCCAACTCAACCCGCTCAGCATCAGCTATATGCATCACCCGAAACACCTTCTGAAGCTCCTCCATGAAGTTTTCGGGATCCTCCATCACATCGGACCCCGTGAACTCAGGTGAGTTCATCCTCAGAAACTCTCTAACTGGCGATATCATCCCCATCATTTCTGGCATCTCCCTGGCGACCCCCTTGAGAAGTGACTGCTTGAGCCAAAGTCTGAATGGCTTGGCGAAGCTCAACATTGGTAATGTCTGCCTGTTATAGCTGCTTCACAGGCACATCTGGGCATCTAGGTTCCTCCAGAATTTGGCCAAGCTGATTTGTATTCCTTCTAGTTGGGAGTCCTCTGACCCTAACAGGTCCGTTAGCTCTGTGAGAAGGCATGATTTGAAAAACACGATGTGAATGCACTAGTTATAAAGGATTTCACAGAGATATATCTGAAGCACGAGACAAGGAATAACAAGTAATAATGACATTTCTTAATGTCCCATAGCCTCTTTATTATAGATGTGACGCGCTTCCCACTCATAATATAGACTCTACTAGATACGATTCCATAGACTCCCTAGAACTCTTGAACTTTGTGCTCCGATACCAAGTTTGTCATGCCCCGAGCCTATACCCTGGATGTGGCCGGCACTCGAAAACCATTGGTTGTCCTAAGCGAACCACTTGGCTAGGCTACTTACTCAGCAGAAGACTCATAATAATGGAAAAAGCCATAAAAGCAATAAGATGATCTAAAACTGTCTGCATAAGATGAATAAGAAAACTTTCAAACAGTATTTGAATGAACTAGAAATTGAAATACTAACACATGGTCTATGGAATCTCTACTAAACTATCAAAAAGGGCTACTGAGACAGGCCCCAAGTAGCCAGAACTAAAAGCAAATATTGAAATGAAATAACATGAACATAGGAGCCTTGGACTGAAAAGAGGCCTCACCATTGTCCGAAAGTTATCAAGTTCTCAACGGAGCAGCTGCTGAGGAACTTGGTCACCTGCGTCTGCATCATAAAATAATGCAGGTCCTAAGGATATTAGTACGTGGAATGTACAGTATATAAGATGGCCAAAACATTTAAACAATATATCATAATGCTTCTCAAAAACCTGCGTCTGCATCATAAAATGATGCAGGTCCTAAGGATGTCAGTACGTGGAATGTACGGTATGTAAGATGGCTAAAACATTTAAATAGTATATCATAATGCTTCTCAAAAGACATGAACATAATTCATAATTAAAAAGCAATAATCATAAAGGCTGGTATGCTGAAAATAACATGCTGAAAATTGATTAGTAAGACTTAGTTTCTTAGCTTGGGGAGTTTCTCTTACAGACAATCACCACTATGAGCTTCGCGGTGATACAATGTCTTGTCCATGCTGCCAGAGTCATTCGTACTTTTCCAGGGTAGGGGACGAATAACTAGGGGAATGGATCCATCCCAAATATGGGCCATGTCAATGGCTAAAGAGGAAGGTGTCGTAGTACAATCACATCCTATGCTAGCTACATAGTTTATGAGTTCGAGTAATTTATTCTACTCTCACCCATATTGGTGCTCAATACTACTCCCAAAATGTTCTATATAGCTCACACTTTAAGACTTATAAGTTCTTGAAATCTGATTTTTTTTGGGGACTTAGCCCAACTTGCTACTTAGCTTTCTCAACTGAAATCTTTTAACTTTATTGAAACTGATATCTTTCGTGCACTTTCAATCATGCTAGATTACTCAACTAAAATGCCAAGAAATCTTCAAGAAATCATTCTTTTAACTTGATTCAAACTAATCTTTGTTTTTCTTGAGGTAATATCAAGATTTTTCAAGAAACTCAACAATAATAATTCTTGTTCAAGAATGAACATAAGCTTGATAACAGTTCTTTAATTGAATAATATAGAGAACCAAAATCATAATATTCATCAAGAATTTATGGAATTTATCATAAAAATTAACATACTCACAAAGTTTACGGAAAACTTAGTCTCAACTTACACTTGAAGGTTCATGGGTGAAAACTAGTTTCAATCTCTAAAAATATTAACAAAATAATTACTTTTGGATGGCCTTGCATACCTTGGAATGAGTTCTTGAGGAATTGAAAGGAAAATTTTGAATGCCCTAGTGTTCTTGAATTCTACGCTTGAAGCTCTGGGAAGGGTTTCTTGCTTTTAATGTATGAATGTGAAGAAGAAATATGTTTTTAAACTTTAATCGACTTAAAACTAACTTAGTTTAGGATATGGGGCGTGAAAAAAGTCGGATTTGCCCTTTCCTATTAAAAAATGAACATGCCCTCGTGCATTAGTGCTTTTTAGCATATTTTCTCATATTTTCAACTTTTTAGAATTTTTCAAAAAAAAATTGAAGTGTGGTTCCGCGTCCACTCTGCATCGCGAAAGGGGCACGGAATTCCCATTGTTTTAAGCTCACTTGGACAAAAATAAATCGCATTTTTGCAAGTTTTTGACGAGTTGAGACTATTTTTCGACTTAATTTTTTGCACTGATCGCAAATTTGATCTCAGATTTGCAAACGGAGCAAGGGAAGACACGTTACGCGTAAGGTCAATTTTAGGGGTATTTTCATCATTTCACGAGGTGTTACAGGATTGATTATAATTAATGATAAGGATAAATTAGGAACTAAGTGTAAAATTATTTCTTGATTTCATAAAGTGAACAAGTATTCTTGGATATCCCAAAATAGTATAGGGGTCAAGTAAAGTTGAACGAAAAAAGTATATTTTTAATCTATTAATAGCATGCTCACAGAGACTATAAATATATTGATTTGAGCTGATGGGACAATAAGAACTATTTTGGGATTACGCCTAATCCAATTGTACTTGCAACTACTATAATTTAAAGCTCATTAATTTCCATCTACCAACAATTCAACATACATATTCTAACTTCTAAAACTTTTGTTTTTGCTTTGTCAATGAAGCAGCCAATCCATGATTTAGGATTATTCAATACCTAGGAGGCAAGTAGGGGCAAGTCCACAAATACATAGAGATGTGTGTCGATTGGTTCAGTTTGATTTTATGTAGTATCGATTTTCAATTTTTAAATATGCTAAATCAATAATAAAATAATAAGATATTTTTTTATCGGTTTTTAATCTTTAACGGTCCGATTTTTGATTTACCCAATTTGAAAATACTCATAAAATAAATATATGAATTCTTTAATAATTTGATGCAATACGATGAGATACAGTAAAACAAACAAATCAATTGAGCACTTAAACGTAATAATATGCAATATTTGACTTTATATTCTAATTTATTTTCTACTAAAAGGGTTATACATTAGAAATCAAACAAATGCATGACTGATGAATATCAATTTAGTATCAAGTGATATTAAGTTAATATTTATGAAGAGATAACATAGTAAATTATTATAGTCTTAGTGGGTTATTGGGTAAACCAATAACCCAATAGAAAAATCAAAATCGAACCGATAACCCAATAATTTTTTTTTGTAAAACCATTAAAAATTTGTTAACCCAATGATCTGATAACAATAAACCAATACAAATACATGATTTTGAGACTACTATTTAATTTATCCATGAAGTTAGGAAAAAATTATATGTTTACTCACATCAAATATACTCCGTTTGTCTATTTTACTTGTTCACTATACTATCTTAGAATGTTCAATAATACTTGTTCATTTTATGAAATCAAGAGATAATTTTATACTTCATTACTGATTTACTCTTATCATTAATTAAAGTCATTTTTCTATTACATTTTTTAAGACATGATATTTATTATATTTAAAAGGTGATTTAATAAAATTATTCCTATCATTTACTACTTCTTAATTCTTATGTCAACTCAATAAGGGACAAGTAAGATGAACAGAAAGAAAAGTTTAATATTGCTTGTCAAGACTAACTTCAAGTATTATTTTTTTTCACTAAAGTTGTGAATTGACAAATTCAATTTTTTGAAACCTTTTTTTGAAATTATGACCTTGATAAAGCTCTAAAAAAAAATTAATGGCTTATTAATGCCAACTTCAAATGTTTTGAATTGAAATTAGGTCTCAAAAAGGCCAAACTTCAAAATATTTATTCATTTCGTTTTAAAAAGAATGATTTTTTTAGCCTATTTTAAAAAAAAGGACTGTTTTTTCTTTTTTAACAATATTCAATTTTTGTTTTTCACATGACATGGTTAAGATAAAAAGATAAATAAATAATTTAGTATATTTGATATAATTTTAATTTAAAATTAAAAATTTAAAAAGATTAAACTTTATGCAATATCAAACTACATTATTCTTTTTGAAACAAACAAAGTAATAAAAGTTATAATCTTTTAAAGCAAATTCAAAAAGTCAAGCAAATAACACCACGTAGGACTGAAGCAAACACAAGAAAATTAATAAGATTTTGTTTGAAATATGGACACAAAGAAGTGATAGAATTCAACAAATGTTCGAATAGTTATTACACATCTCAAAGTAAGGAACATAGTTGAATGAAAAGGCTTTAGGAGATCAAATTCAGACACGTGTTTCATATATTATAAAAATAAACTTCAATCCTCAATTTCTCAAAATAACAATAAATCTAACAAACTCATTTTGTAACAATTAATAGACTATCATTATTTTTAAGTTTTTCAACTAGTATGAACTTATTTTATGTAAAATGAAATAAAAACCAATTCAAATTCAGAATCAGCTCATAAAAATTTTATTGCAATCTCAAATCCTTTATAAGAGAAGAAACACGAGAAGAAACAAAAACAATATTTTTAGAAAAAAAAAGTTACTAAGTTACCTAATATCGGGTATTTGTTAAATAATCAAAATAACTACAAATTAAATGTGAACAATTAAGAAAATTTACATTGTTAGATTTGCACAATCTATAGAGTTGCCTAATCAAAGAATCAAGTTTGTAGACGTGTTTCAAGAAAGTAAAAACAGAAGAACACACATAATTTTAGGTGGAAACACCCGGCTCATAAAAGGTGAAAAACCACGACTTGTACCCCTACAAAAAATTTTCCCAACTTCACTAAATCAACGTGAGCCTCAACAAAAGATTACAAGAACCTAGTAATCTAAGATGCAACAAACTTCAAAACAACCTACAACTATGCATAAACCTCCCCAAGCTTATGTTCCCTACGTCTTCAAGTTGCCCCCAACTTGAAGACACTACCTAATCTCAGTTTATAGATTACTGAGCTAAGTAGAACAACATGACTCAATAAAACAACAAAAGCAGTTTCTAAGACTCAAACTAAAACAATGAACAGTTTAAGCAAATGACTCAAGACTGATGAACTTGACTGACACTTTTTCTTGCTATTTGTCTCAGTGAATTTTTCTGAGTCCTTTTTCTCCATTTGATATTGTTGTTCAGGAAGTCTTCTTCAATTCGAACTCCTTGATTCCCCCCTCAAGCATTTGTAGACTTCTTCTTCGATTCGAACTCTTATTTCACATCAACTTCTTCTATAGCCTGTAGTTTCTGAACTAACTTCACTTTTGGTGGCACATCCTTATCTCGAATTAATTTATCCATTCCGCATCTTGTGACATCCTGTCTTTTTGTCTCAAAGCCAATGCAATGAAGAACCTGATCAATCAACATGTTTCATGAACCAATGATCATCATCAAAACTCCTCTTGTCTCAACATACATAACTAAGGTAACATATAGTAATTAATTATACTCTATAACTATTGTTTAATTTAATCATTAATAAAGATTAAAGTTAAAGAAAAGTGATTGCCAATCGGATTCCACATTTTGATATTTCTATATAAATGTGCAAATATTCTTTTTCTCTTTTTATACATCTAAACTCTTTCTATCTAACTATACCCACTAATCTATGCCCTACAAGAGACGACACTTAATTTTTTAAATAAATTAATAAAACTTAACTTAAAAAATTCTAATAGATTAAATCTTAAAAATTTTAAGAAAATGAATAAGGGACTCTTATTACTATTTCAAGAAGAACTTACACACTTAAAACGTCTGCTAACATATGAGGTCCGACGATTTCAAAAAATTTATTTGATGAAGCTTAAAAAATTACTTGAAACTAATAAAGATAGTTAAAAGATCATTTGAACTAGAAATCAACTTAAAACTCTTGAAATAACTTATTGGGAAAGTAAATTTAATTAAAAAAAATTACCAAGTAAAAGAAAAGAAAAAAATATTAAAATTATTTGAAGAAAAGCAACAAACTCAAAATATTTTAAGTAAATTGAGAATGATTAAGACTTGACAAAAATTTGACTAAATAAAGAAAAGCACTTGAATTAATTTGAAAAGATAATAACTTAATTTCTTTCTTTGAAAAGTAAGAATTTGACCAAAAACATTTAAATAAGTCAAAAAAATTGATTTAGAACAAAATGATCCACACAAAGACACTAACTCTTCTTTTAAAAAATTTAATTAAGTTAATCTAAAGTTAATTAATACAAACAAGCAGATACTTAACAAGATATAAGAGAAAAAGATTTGGGCCTTGCCCAACTCCACTTATTTAGATCCACTCCAGTTACAATTTGCCTGGATTGGATTTGTGACTCTTCCTTCTTCAATCAGTCCATTTAGATTGTTGTCATGTCTCTAGAGCTTTGCCTCAATTTCCTGTTGTATTCTAATGTATACTTTTTTTAAAAAAAAATTACGTAATTAGGCAAACATGTGATATGTATTTATATTATATAACTATAATTTGAAAAAATTATAACTTATAGCTATAGTTAGGATTTTGTTGCTATTTATCTCTCCTCTCTTCCTCTTCCTCATTCTCGCCTCTCTCCTCTCTTTCTGCAATTTCTTGTCAGATATATATTACATATGTATATCAGCTGCATATATATAATTATTTTGATAAATATACATATACAATTCGCCTCTCTCTACTCTCTGCCCTCTCTCCTCCCTCTTCCAATTATTTGACAGATATACATATACAATTTGACAAATATACATATACAATTCGTCTCTCTCCTCCCTCGATCTCGCTCGCCTCTCTCCTCCCATCCAGGTCACATAGTCGAGATTATGCTGAGTAATTATATAAATATTGCTAAGATTTGACCATATTAAATTTCAACCCTAAGCTATTTATGAAAATTTCTCTATTTTTTATATATGTAGATGTATATTCTGTGTTTTGCATTTGTATCAACTCTTAAAATCTGTAGAGTAGCTTCTACTCGTTTGGGACACTCGAAGAGAAAGGGGTTGGACCTCCATAGTCCAACATCAAAATTCAAAAGGAGTAAAGTGACCCAAAGCACTCACCAAGCAGATCATATCCAGATAAACAAGAAAATAAAATTAATAGCTAAACTACTCAAATCTAAAAATAAAATTAATAGCCAAAGATATCTCTTTTCACCAGAATAAGAATACAAGTCAGTAGGAATCAAGAAAAGAAATTGTAATGGCCTTGTTGATCATTTTTTAGTCTATCCATGAAATTATTATTTTGCCCGTCTGTAAGTTGTTTTGGACCTATTTTGAATTATTTGAATTGTTGGAATTGAAATCTAATGTTTTGAAGGTGGAAAATATGAGTTTTGGCCTTTTTGAAAGCTTAAGCTATTGAAAAAGTAAGTTTTTATACCATTCTCAGTTTCAAGTATCGGATAAAAATTCATCGATTCTATTAGCCGCGGAACGTCGAATCTGGTCTAGCAGAAGTTACAAAACTGAATTCAAAGTTAAAATAGAGATTTTAGACCCAAAGTTGCATTTTTAGTTGTTTTCGGAACCAAAGTTTGACTTTAGTCGACATTTAAAGTTCAAAATCTTGGATCGAAATTCCAGCAGTTCTAGGTGGTGAAACTAAAGCTAGAAATGATCTCGTCATAATTTTCTGAGTTTTCAAAGACGATTTTAGTACATTGAGTTTTAAACTAGTTTTATTGAGTTGCATTAGTAATTGTGTCGGGGAAACCTCGAAATTTGATTATTTCGTTGAGTTTGGATCGTCGTTTCTAGTATGAATACATGTCTAATTTGTGTTTTTTGGTTTGCGAATGGACCTCGGGGGTTCATTCCAAGGTTTTGGCAATAGCTGGTTGTTGATATCTCTTCATCTCTGGAATACACTAAGATATTATCAATGAACACAATCACGAACATGTCAAGATACTGTCTGAAACTCCATTCATCAAGTCCATAAAGGTTGCATGCAGGGGCGGAGCTACATTCACCCAAATGTGGTCAGATGAACACCTTTTGTAGGAAAACTTTTTCGAATATATAGGTTAAATATAAATATTTTGATATATATCAATTGTTGAACACCCTTGATATAAAAATCACCCACCATATTCTAAAAATATGAACACCCTTGATAAAAATATTGGCTCTGCCACTGATTTCAGGTGCATTTGTCAATCCAAAGGACATCACCAAAAACATGAAGTGGCCATATCAAGTTCAAAAAGCCGTCTTTAGGATGTCACATTCCCTCACCTTCAACTACTGATAGCCTAATCTGGGGTCTATCTTGGAGAAAATAGTAGCACCCTGAAGTTGGTCAAACAAGTCATCGGTCCTCAAAAGGGGATATTTATTCTTGACTAACACCTTATTCAACTGGTGATAGTCAATACACATTCTGAGGGAACTAATTTTTTTTCCGCATAAATAGGATCGGAGCACCCCATGGTGAGACACTCAGACTAATAAAGTCCTTCTTTAGCAAATATTTCAACTGCTCTTTCAACTCTTTCAACTCAGCAGGGGCCATTCTATATGGTGGGATAGAGATAAGTTGAGTATAAGGAAGAACATCAATTCTGAAGTCAATCTCTTTATCAGGAGGGACTCCAGACAGATCCTCAAGAAATACTTTAGGAAACTCATTCACAATCGGGACGGACTCAAAAATAGGAGGCTCAACATCATTACAAGAACTCACACGAAGTGATAGATACATCCCTTAGAGATTAACTTTCTGGCCTTAAGGTAGGAAATAAACTTACCCTTAGGCACTACAGAAATACCCTTTCACTTTATAACAAGCTCATTCAGAAACTAAAATTTGATAGTTTAGATTCTATAATTGACAGAGATATAACAGGCGTGAAGCCAGACCATGCCAATAATAACATCAAAGTCAATTTCTATACACCCTTTTAGCTAGAATGGACTCACTAACAGGAGTAGAAACAAAAAATGACTCAAGAAAGCACTCAAAAAAAATCTCAAATCTATTAGTCACATATGACATCACAAAGGAGAGAGTTGCACCCCGATCAAGCAAAGCATATAATAAAAGGTAAAAACTTGAAGCATACCCGTTACAGTATTTGATGCAACCTCTTGGTCCTGTCGGTACCCCATCACATACAGACGATTTGTTCTATCGCCTATCCATGGTGTAACACCTTTAATTACCTTTGGTTTGTGGTGCCGTAGTAGAAGACTGGGCCTTATTGCCCCACCTCAGACACTTCTTCTGAAAGTGATCCATCTGGCCAACTTAAAACAATCATTCCCTCCCTCTCTGCACTCTTCCAAATGCATCCTGTCGCATTTTTCACAAGGTTGCTTCCTTTTCGAATGAAGGGTCACACTAGCCTGACACTAGGCCACCTGTGCTCTGGGTTCTACTAACCTTGGGACTTTTGGTCATACCTGTTATTTTGAGCTTATGCACTTGCTGATGATGGTGCATAATTTGAAGACCTCTTCCAAAAGTAAGACTTATCTCCCTTACTTTGCTTAGACCATCTAAGTTCAAACCCTGCTGACTTAGACTTTTTGCTTAAATGCTTCTCTCTATCTCTCTTCTTATCCTCCTTAAGTTGTTGTTCATAGACCATAAGACTCAAAATATCCATGCTTGAGATCAACAATGTCATTTTACGCTCCTCCTTCACATGTTTATCCAAGCCAAATATAAACTTCCTCATTCTTGCTCTCATGTCTTGGACCATCTCTAAGGCATACCTGAATGAACTTAAGGTTGTACTCTTTGAAATTCAACCCCTCCTGCTTCAAGTTCACGAACTCTTCAATATTCGCCTCCCTCAACTCCTGGGGAAAGAAGTGATCAAGGAACGCACTCTCAAATTCACCACACTTAGCTGCCTCTGCATCCTCACCTTAACCCTCTTCCCATTGGTTATACCAAATGTTTTCCACCTCCTTAAGTTGATAGGAAGCAAGCTCAACCCCCTCAATATTAATTACATACAAGACTTTCAAGACTTTTCACATCTCATCAATGAAATTTTGAGGATCCTTGACGAGTCACTGATGCATATATATTTTAACTCGCACTCTATCAAATAATAGTATATAAAAATGTCGAACCCACAGAGATTGGTTTATCTATTCTATAGACTTTTCTTGTTTTAATTACTATTTGAGTAGATTAAAAAAAAATAGTTGGATGGTGAAATAGTTAAATAATAATAAAAACAAAAAAATAGAAAATATATTTTTGTTTTTCACAATGTACCAAAAGGTGTTGGGATTTACAATCACGAACATGTCAAGATACTGTCT
>DF362300.1:56786-73859 GCA_000787875.1 Solanum virginianum
TCAGAAGTTACAAGAAAAAACCAATCTTTACTCAAAAGTTTTTCCAAGAAACTGAAACAGGAGCAACAACATTGAAATTCCGGGGCGTAAAGATGAACTTATAGACAAAAGGGTGAGAATGAGAATGAAGAATGAAGAATGAAATGCAAACCGGAAGAATCACAGCAGGGCGAATGGCGGTTGCAGTACTTGTTGTCAAGGAAGACTCAGCTTGAGAAGAAACGGCAGAGCAGCAGCTGAATTTGTTTGGTGAAATGGAGGTGCATGGTGACAACCATGCTACCACACTCATAGCCATTTTCCCCCACTTGCCTTTCTACAGTCCACTAACTAATTTTAACTGTTCTACACTTTATTTGTGGAGTTTGTGGTGCTCATATTTCCACGCTTGTTTCTTGCTTGGTCTGTCATAAAAATGTACTGCACTTGTATAATCTGAGTTTAACTTTGTGTTCCAGTGAAAATGACACCATTAACATAAAACTGTTAGACTGACTCGCAACCAAGTTGCTCGGACCCTATCAATATTTTTGAAGAGTCCGAGCAATATTGCTTGCAACAACAAATACTTCTGCTTGTTGTCAGCCTAATTGTCTATACTGCATTTTTACATCTACTCATAAATAACTGGAATCCATAATTTTAAGGTGGAAAGTAGAAGATGATTATATATCATCTAAGCAATCCATTTTGTCCATTGGTAACATAATATACATTTTTTTAATAGAGATAATTTTCTCTTTAATATTTTACGAACAATTACTATTAAATTTTTTAGTTCAAAAAATATATTTTGTGCAACCTAATTTGTGAATATGTAAAAGTTAAAATTTGAGAAATTAAATTGCTACAATTATTATTTGTACGTGCCTTGCTTTTATTTTAAAAAAATATGATCCACACAAATATGATCCACTCAATTAGGGCATCAAGAGGGTCACATAGTTGGAAATTTCGACAAAAGAAAATGAGCATACTAACACATATCTTAAAAAAGCTTTAATTAATTTACTAAATTAATTTTATTAAGAATAATTTTATAATTTTAAATCAATTACTATTATTTTATATAATTATTTAATACTAAAGATATATAAACTAATATTAAGACTTCCTTAGTCATACTAGTCATAGGAGTCTGTGCCAGCATGAGCCCAATAAATATTTTTTTGTCTTGATTTACATGATATCGATAAAATTTGTATGCATACATTATAAATATTTAAGTTGTTAATTATTGCAACTTAAAAGACATTTTATATTATTGTTTAAATAATAAATGTTACTTATTTTGTTCTAATTTACGTTGTACATATAAAATTTTGAGAGTCAATCAAAATTTGTATTTATTTTTTTAAATTATTTTAAATTGTGAATAGTTGAAGCACCTCGTAATAATGTAAAATCAAGTAGTTGAAACAGACACGTCAATCCACAACTTCCTTTAAGTAAAATGATTTATTAAAAGTAATATTGTATATTCATAGTTGAAACAGCTGAAAAAATAATTAATAGAAACGATATAGTAAAACTAAGCAGCTGAAACAGACACGTTAATCGGTAGTTGCCTTTATGAAAAATAATTAATTAAGGTTAATATTGTGAATTCATAGTTGCAGTAGCTAAAGAAATAATTAATAGCGATGACATAGTAAAATCAAGCAGATAAAATAGATACGTCAATCAGCAACTATCTATTTAAGCAAGTATATGTCGACCATGATGTGTCTGTTTCAAGACGGTTATATACATATAGTAGTAATTAAAATAAAATATTTATTTTTAATATAAAAATCTACTCCCTCCGTCCAACTTTACTTGACTCCTATTGATTTAGCACAGGGATTAAGAAGTAGTAAATGATGGGGTAATTTTTTGAAAATACTCTTTGAATATAATAAATATTATGTCTTGAAAAATGTAATAGGGTAAATTATGAACTAAGTGTAAAATTATCTTTTGATTTTATAAAGTGGACAAGTATTATTGGACATCCCAAAATAGTATAGAGGCCAAGTAAGGATAGACAGAGGGAGTAATAAATAGAAACTAATGGAATAATGAATCTTTCCAAAAAAGAAACAAATATAGAACCAAATTTGACGTTAATTTCTTCGGCCAAACAATCAAGAACTCAAAACCGCTTTTCCTTATACCCGAACCCGGCCCGGTTTGCTTTAAAGCGGCAACTTCTTCCTGCTTCTTTTTTGCCTTCGTTGATTCTTCAATTTCTTTTTTTGTTTGTTTGATTTTTACATAATTTTAGATCAATAATGGCGTCTTTGGTTCGATCAGTTGCTCGTAATTTCAGGAGAAAGAACTTATCCTCAATGTATTGCCCAGCCTCTACATTGCACTCACATGCCACCAGTTTTGGTCAGTTTTCTTCTTCTCCTTCTTGTGCATCAAGAATCCATTTTTTTGTTCAATTTACATGTACTATTGTTTGTTTATTGTTGAATTTTGTGTATGCATATTTACGTTTTGTATTTTTTTGTGTTTATATGTGGGTGCATTATGAGGATTACATATTATTTTTTTTTTCAAATGAACTGCACAAGATTGCTATGCTTGCGTCTCATAATGGAAGGAATACAATTTAGCTTTGGTGGGTTTTTATTGAGAAGCTGACTTTTTAGCCATGATGAACACTTGGTAAACTTGTTGAGATACCAAAGAGAACATGATTTTATCCCCTTTGCTACTGCTTTCCAAAAGAAAACAACTTTTCTTTGAAGTAATAATTCGGATGTATTTTTTTTTTTTCAAAAAAGCTCTCTTTTCTTTGATTCTTCTTTTTCGACCTTTTGCGCTGGGGACATTAGTTTTGCAGCTTGCTGCTACTGAGTTAGTCGATTTCTTGAAGTTGATGATTAATTTCTTTGGTAAAGTACTTGCCATTTCACTTATAGGAATTATATGTAAATGGATGGTAAATATTTTTGACAGACGATTCTTGTATCAAGAAGTTGGATAGCAAAAAGTGTTTTACTTTTAACCATTATCATTGAATGGATGTAAACATTGAACTCTTCAAAACACATCACAGAAATACAATAGGAAATTAAAATAAATTGAAACGGAAGAAGGTGAGCCTCCTTACTGCTACCCCTCAAGGAGATTATGCAAAATAAAGTGACTGATGACTGTATGAAAGATGGGTGGTCGATCTCCCGATGTCCTTGCTAATGATTAAGGGGGTATCAGGTTATGGTGTTATAACTTTTCAATCTTTCCATTGGCTGATTGAAACAAATCCCACGTCAACATTACTTTATTTACGATTTATATTTGTGTTGTATGGTATAGTTAGGAATTTCATGGTTTGCATTCCAGGTTTTAAGGACGTTGCAGAAGAAGAAAAGAGCAAGATGGTTGGGAATGTTTTTACCAGTGTTGCTTCAAACTATGATCTCATGAATGATCTAATGAGTGGTGGACTTCATCGTTTGTGGAAGGACAGGTTAGATCCCACCTGAAAGACAGTAAAAAGTATCACTGTTGACATGGAAACCATTTCCTGATTATATCTTTGTTTCCTTTATTCCTTGTCTCAATTTTCATGTCAGATTGGTTTCAAAGTTGAATCCATTTCCGGGAATGAAGCATCTTGATGTGGCTGGTGGAACAGGTGATGTTTTTGGCATTGAACATTGATCCTACTATGTGATTATGTAAAGCGTGGATTAAAAATAAGGAAAGAACTGTTGATTGGCAATGTTGGTCGACTCTTCAAACATGCCACAGGGTGCACTCCAGATCCTCCAAAAGTAGTGCATTTTGGAGGATCCAACATGGGTGCGCAACGTTTTTGAGGAGTCCAAGCCACACAGTTGATTAGTGAGATGAGAGCAGAAAAATGCTTTTAGCAGATCCGAAGAAGGATCTAGAAGTGAAAATTTTCCTTTGAAAATATCTCTTTTAATGTCCTATTTAATGTCCTATTTAATGTCCAACGGAGGAGCGTAATGCGATAAAAACCTCCACCCAGCTTTGCTTCTTCAGCTAATTAGTCTAGCTAGAATTCCTTTTCTTTATGGAAGTAAATAGCAGAATTATAAAATGTGAACCCTGGATCTATTTGTCCATTTCCCCGATTAGTTCAACCTGAATTAACTACATGGTATAATGTTTCAGGGGGCCTTTCTTTTATGTACTACTTATATTTTTCTTTGGGGGGTGGGGAAGGGGTGGGGAGGGGTAGGGGGAGATAAGGCTTAATAAGCAATCAAAGCCGAAATGTCCATGTATTTGGAACTTTGGTATGAATGACTGAACTTGTGATTGGTGGATCATTTGGAAGGAAAGGAGCCACAGAGTTTCTGCGAACAAGGAAAACACAATGCTTAACATCAAGAACAATTCTATATCTTTTTTTATTTTTTGAGGAATAACAATTGTATATTTTTGCTTAGGCTTTGGCGCAACATGGCTCCACTAGATATATGTGATAGTTCGACCATTGTTGACTTTATTAGCTCATTACACAACTTGTAATGTTTGCATCTTTTTGGTTGTAACTCTTCCAGTTTGTTACACTTCACCCATTAAAAAAATAACTGAGCTTATGATTGGCCAAACTACAGTGATTTGCATTCGAGCATTTAGCTACGTGAAATACACACTGGTATGCTCTAAAAGATTGGGTTTAGTATTTTATTGGTTTCTGTATGGTCTTATTCCTCTTCTGTCTTGGACGCAAAGCGTATAAATTTTCTTGCCTGTTTTACTTTTAGTATGTTTTCTTCGTGGTAGTAATTATTTATTTGTGCATTTCCTTCTGTCCACTTGAGTGAAAAAAACTTCCTAATTTTACAGGGGATGTTGCTTTCAGGATCCTTGAAAATATAAAAAATGTCAAATGCAGAGCTATGCAAGATGTTCTTGATGATGACCTGATTGAAGAAACTAGAATTTATGTATGTGACATCAATCCAAACATGTTGGGTGTTGGTAAGAAGAGGGCCGAAGAGAGAGGTAAACGCCTCTTCTTTTTGCTTTATCTTGTTGGCGTTCTGTGGATAGTTGGATGTCAATTTGGGATTTCTGGTAGAGAAAGTCAAAGTGAATTAATGCATCTCTGTTGTTGGAAATCTTTTTTAATCTCTTTTTAACAATATGCAGGTTTTGGACGGGACAAGTCTCTCGTTTGGGTGGAAGGAGATGCAGAAGCCTTGAGCTTCGAAGACAACTCCATGGATGGTTACACAATTGCTTTTGGTATTAGGAATGTTACACACATAGAGAAAGCTCTTGCTGAAGCATATAGGTAATTTCCCAGGCATTTATTTTCTGGATGTGATTGAAAGGATTGAGGTAGGGATAATTTGGTTGATTTACTAGGATCATATGAGTGCTCATGTGTGCTAGTGAAAGATGCTATGCTAGTTTCGACTGATCTTACATAGTACCACAAACAAATGTGTTGACAGCATGCAAGGAAATAAATTAGGGCCTTTGAAGGGGTGAAGAACTTTTCATACAAATTAATGGAACCACTTTTTGTTTGTTAACTATTGAGCACCTATGAGGTTCCCGTTAGCGCAGATGATTGGCCTCAATTTTAGAGAACCATAATTTTGTTTAGATCAACACTTTTGCATACTACGTGTATACAAGGTTTCTTTCCCCATATGAAGTAGAATTATTAGTTTATTTTACAAAGGAGATCTAGCACCTCTTTCATTTTTTTTTTGGGTAAGTGATATTTCATTGATGATAAAACAACACTAAGTGCTGGGAATATTTACAACATTGATGAATCAGTTATCTAAAAAGGTGAGCAAAAGGTAAAAAAGATTTGGCTGGTTACCAAAGCCTCATTTATACATGCAGAGCTGCTGTTATGCTAGAATTTTCCAGGGCTGGGGACACGGGAAAACTTGGAACACCATTCCATCAGTAATTTGGTGGATTTTTTTGGGAAGAAAGAAACGTGAGATTTTTTGGGAGCAAAATGGAATCTGTATAGCATTAAATACAAATATATAGTTTTGGTATTTTTTTTTGGGTGCAACCGGCTAGTGCTAGTGAAATAGAGTCCATAGTTGTTTCTTGAATCTATTAGACAATCTGTTATATAGCTATCTATTGTAAAAGTTTTACAGCACTTGTTGCTGTATATCAATTAATCACTTTTACTAATCAAAAAGAAAAAAAATCTATGCATCTTGAAGTTCTGAGCCTCCAGGATGGTATCCACATCCTTCACAAAATCCATTTTGCACCAAGAAGTAAATAAGAGGAGACAATAGAACTTGATCTTCGTGACTGGATTGGAGATGGCCTCTAAAGGTGACCTTGAAACATCTTTAACACTCTAATGGAAGCACCTCTAACATCTTTAATGAATAGAAGAACAACCTTTCTCCTAGAAGAATGAGCCTAAATATATTTATCGCATCTAACTAATGCCCATAAAATAGTCATGCTGGTGGTCATCATGTCTTGAATTCATCGATGTATCTTCTTCGTCTCTCTTAACTGTATTTGTTTGCTTTCTGTTTGGAGCAGTATGGCAAATGTACATGATACTCACGATGTTAAGGCCATGATTGACCTTATTAGCTCTTTACCCATCTTGTAAAATCTTCTTTTGAGGACTTTGTTGTACGTGACACCATATTCGTAATGATGGTAAAAAAAAGGTAGCCCGGTGCATTAAAGCTCCCGCTATACACAGAATCTGAGGAAGGGACCGGTCACAAGGGTCTATTGTACGTAGTCTTATCTTGCATTTCTGTCGGAGGCTATTTTCAACCTTGCTTCCTGGTCAAGGGTGAATTTATGTGTCATTTTTGACGGGAACTCGTTTTCATCCGACTAAATTCGGTATATTATCTGGATAATTCTTAAAGAATATATTAAATATTAGCAAAAGGAACCCATTCTCAAAATGACAAGTTGGTTCACGGGTCCAAGGGCTCTTTTTTGGCATGAAGGTTGAGGGTTCAATCCCAACCAACAACACCATTTTGTCCATTTTCTAAAAAATTAATAATGGTACCACCCATATTCTTGAATTCCCAGATTCGTCTCTGCTCCTAGTCACATGGTAACAACTTTACTCTTTACTCCAAGGCTCACCTTCGTATTTTTAATGATGGTGCTTATATAAAATTTTGCCTTTATATTAAAAAAAAACTTCTACCATTTTGGTCTTATGTAGCTTCACATTTTAGCATATGGCCTTATGCGGCTTGTGCAGCCAAAGTTTTGTCTGCTTTTTTCTTTCTGACTTGTTTCTGGACACGTGCGTTGCATGTGTGTCCCATGTAATTTTTTATCGTTAAAATGATTAAAATTCTATGAAAACATGCGTATAATGAGTAATAAAATGTATAATTACTAATAAATCTTCCAAGTGTGACAAGAAACACCAAAAAATCATAAAAACACTCAAAGCAAAAAACTTACATGCACAAATGCTAGTACATATCTGCATTATATTAAAGAGAACATAGTCCAAAGATTATAGAACAATTAAAACTGAAACCAGAAAGGCGAATAGATTTTACCTAAGCAATCACACATAAAAAACTTGGATATGAACAAATTCATTCTACAAGCTAATCAAGATAGCAGCAAAATATCACTTACTGTGAATATAAATACTGGTTTCTTTGCCTTGAATTAAGCCATGTTGATATCCCCATCTATAAGGACTTGTAAGTTTTTCTTGTCATAGAATGGATGGCTTTCATGAACTTTACAAATCAAAGCAGACCATTCATTACTCTTTAAAGACTTTTTGAATTCCAAAGAGCATAACGTTCCAAAATTTCAATTACTATCACATGCATTATGCATTAAATTCCAAGAATAAACACTAGTTTGGAAAGGAACCAAAGACATAGTACAACATTGCTGTTTCATTTTGAAGAAGCGGATGAAACTCAACTGTTACACCATATCTATGAATAAGTGTTTAACGTTTCAATAATGTCCTTGTATGACATTATTGTGGCTTATATACATTGTACAATATTAATATTCTATGTATAAACAATATCTATTGAAGGGTAAAAAGATCAACTTTTAATGGGCATTTTGGTAATTGGATTTAGTGTAGGGGTCAAAATGGTAATCCAACTTTGAGACTAAGATCTTCCCACTTTTAGTAATATATGATGACCTATTGGGTGACAACACGCCTCTTTCCTTTGAACATTCTTGTGGTACCATGTCTCTTCTGATAATCACTACAACCACGTTGTGCCTCTTTGACTGGCTTTGGCGGCATTATCTTCTTTGCGGCGACCTCTTTGATGACACATTCCTCTTTCAGGCAATTGAGAGTGTCACAGCACCTCTTTCCCGTGATTGTTCCTGCTGTGCGTTCTTTCTGATGGTGAGACACCTCTTTCTGACAGCTTTCCTGTGGCTCTGTATCTATTTCCTGTAATTATTATAGCAGCACCATTCTTTTTGGTGACCGCTCCAATGGCAATGCATCCTTTCCATCCAACATTTTGGCAATAACTTTTAGAGATTCTGGTGGCAGAGCTCTTTTGGCATTTTTCCGTTAAGTTTTTGTAGTAATGTTTGCTTTCAATGTTCTCGAAATAAGCAAGTTATAGTTGGTATGAGGAGAGGTAGAGTTCGACCGAAGAAGTATTGGGGAGAGATGATTAGACAGGACATGACTCAACTTCAAGTTACCGGGAACTTGACCTTAGATAAGAGGGTGTAGAGGACGCATATTGGGGTTGCAGGTTAGTAGGTAGTGCAGTGTTGTCTTGCATTCCGACGGTTTAGGCATGTTGGTGTTTATCGTCGTACTAGCTGTAATGTTGAGGTTCTTGCTTTTGATATCTATCATACTTTGTTATTTATTGTGTTCCGTATTGTTGCACTATTTTGCTTCCCTGGTTAGTTGCTATGCTTTTTTCCTCACTGTTTTCTTTCTCTTTCTACTTGGATTTGCTACACTTGAGCTGAGGATCTTTAGGAAATAGTCTCTCTACTTACACGAGGTAGTGGTAAGGTCTGCGTGCACTCTCCCACTTGTGGGATTCCACTAGGTATGTTGTTATTGTTGAGTTTCAGGGAGCGTGGTAGAATGTTAGACAATTAAATTCTTAAGTTGGATGTTGTTATTTCTCGCACTGGACAAATATCATAGGTATATTGTGTCTAACACATCTTAAATATGGTAGTTGTTCCACGTTGGACAAATAACATAGGTGTATGGTGGCCAACACATCTTAAGTTGTTAAATCATTCCACATTGGACAAATAACAAAGCTGTATTGTGTCTAACAGTTAAAAATAAATAGCTGTGCCTTGAAAAGAACTGGGGTGAACCAAAGTTTGAAAGAGCTAGATCAGGTAAACAATTTGCTAGATTTTGTCTCCTCAGGTAAACAATTTGCTAGATTTTGTCTCCTCCAGCTTTAGCAGTTCGGTGGTATATAAAGATGGAGACAGTTTGTTTCCTCTAGCTTAGCCGTTGATGTAGGGTCCTTATAAAAGTCAAGATATCAGAGTGTATAAAATCCTCCTTTTCGCATTGGAGCTTACAGGACTTTGATAGGTCCAGTAATTCATAATTGTACTATGGTAATCGTTGTTTTTAATGTGCTCTTTTGATATTTGATAAACTATCCGATGCAAAAGCAAATCTCAAGGAACTTATATTAGCTTTTTACCATCTATTGGAGTACTGAAGCATAGGATTTTAAATGTAATCATGTGAGTGCTTGGAGATAATTTATCTGGTTGATTGCCACGATCAAAATACCCTTTTTTCTTGTCTCAAGCACTGATCTAGTGGTTACTATGTTAAACTTGATTGTTTTGGTTTGTTTGTCAGGGTGCTTAAAAAGGGAGGAAGGTTTCTTTGCCTTGAATTAAGCCATGTTGATATCCCCATCTATAAGGACTTGTAAGTTTTTCTTGTCATAGAATGGATGGCTTATTTGACTTCAGTTATTCCTTAATTATTATCATCATGCAATTGTTCAGCACATTGATAAGAGGTCCATGAATACTGTTTGAAATAGTCATATATTCAACTTTGT
The DNA here is from genome assembly GCA_000787875.1 of Solanum virginianum. Lineage (NCBI taxonomy): Eukaryota > Viridiplantae > Streptophyta > Magnoliopsida > Solanales > Solanaceae > Solanum > Solanum virginianum. The sequence continues at coordinate 66,809 of DF362300.1, forward strand.
CCCCCCTTTTGCCCTCTTTGTTTGGATAAGTTGTAACTGCTCTCCAAAGATCATCACTTTTAATGGTGTTGTCCAAGACAGCTTAGTGGTTTGGGGGAAAAGCAAAAACAAAATAAAGCATTCCCTCAGGTCTAATTTGAAGTTTAAATAACTATGTACTCTGAATTGCCTTTAATGGATGCTTCTTTATATACAAGAACTTTTGCAGCCTGGAACAATCTGGTGGAACATAGACAATCAATAGAGTTTTCTTGCTCAAGTGAAATTGAAGACTGCATGTATTTCGCTGCTTGTGTTAATTTTATTTTGAATTCGAAAGATCTAATAATTACTCATCATATTAGTACCTAGATAACATGATTAGCAACAATTCTTCTCTATGTCAATGGATTAAAAATCAGGTTGCACTTGAACTTTTATGCAAACCTTACTTCTGTAATATATGCTGGTTTTCCTTGGATTTGGTTAGTCGAAATTTGAGATTTGCGATTCATTACTTATGATAGTGTTTGTATGAGTTTTCTCCTGCAGGTTTCAAATTTGCATTTTCTTTTCACTCTCCCTTTTTCTTCAGGTATGATGTCTACTCATTCTCAGTGATCCCAGCAGTTGGTGAACTAGTGACAGGTGATCGAGAGTCTTATCAGTACTTGGTTGAGAGCGTCCGCCGTTTCCCTCCACAGGTATTAATCGTGGAACTTTCTTTCATTCGTTGCAGCATCAGATGATTTGTTCACAGTAATTGCACCATGGTGAATCTCAGCTAATGACCACTACTTGGGGATTGCTATACATCACCAATTTAAGAACTCGTTTGCATATATTTTGCTTTTTGTGTACTTTGTCTTCCCAGTATGATGAGATTGTAGTTCTTGTGATCATGGATGGATGCCTTCTCTAAACAAAAGTTGAATTCTTAGATGGTTCTTGGAATGAAATGAAGAAGTATGGTCAGCACTTCATGTCTTCACCTGCAATAACAGGAAAATCTCATATGTTGGAGAACTTTCCTTCTCTGTTACTTCCCTTTGTCCTATTGTTCTTTTTTATTTTTAAATTTAAATATTCTGCATAGGATAGATAGGGCATCCAAAGAAGGGGGTATAAAGTAATTGGGTGATTCCAACCATTGCCTTAAGGTTCTGGCGTTGAATGATTTCCACAATTCTTTCATATGATATCAAAGCCAACCTTTGGTAAGCCTGTTTCACATTGGAAAACAAAATCATAGGTAAACTCCAAAAATTGGGTTCCCCTTGCGGAAGAGGGTATACATTATAGGATGTCCCATATCAGATGTATAAAGGAGAGTAAGGGTATACATTATAGGATGTCCCATATCAGATGTATAAAGGAGAGTATCTAAAGGTTTTAAATCTGTCCACTCAGTGCTTTAAAGTTTTTGAGTTGGTCTTCTAGGAACATAACCCTCTATTCACCTACAATTTGTGCAACTGCTCCAGTTTCTTCACTACTTTTTGCTTATAACTGTATGCAGGAACAATTTGCAAAAATGATTGCAGAAGCTGGCTTTCAAAAGGTAGAATACGAGAACCTTGTTGGTGGAGTTGTCGCAATCCATTCAGGGTTGAAATTTTAGAGTTCTTCCCAAAGTTAATGCGAGACTGACTGGTTTTTGGCCTTTATGGTACCTGGATGATCTTGCAAAGAAACAGTTTACGGTTCACAATTGATACATCTTAGCCACATAGATGCGACTTTAGAAAGATGGTATTCAAAATGTATTCTAACATGTTTCTGGGAATGACCATTCTTTTAATTTCCTGGGAGCAGCTGCAGCATGGCCATTCTCATGAACTGTTTGAAAGAATAGAGTAGCTTACAAAAATATTACATTAGTTTGCAAGTTTGTGACTTCATAGGAGTTATTTTGTTCTGCCTCAAACCAGCTTCATTGAGTAGAAGTGAAGCTCAGTTATGAATAAGTTGACTGTTGAAATTCTACAATACTCTCTTGTTTTAGCCTTTGGTTGAACATCAATACAGTTTGTAGTTCGTTTAGTTCACAATGAAAAATATGTTATTTGGGTGGGAAATAGACATAATTTTGTGTTAATATTGTTCTTGTGTCTAATAAATATTGTCATCTTGCTCAGCTCTTCCTTTTGCCTTGCACCTTGTCACGAAAGAAGTAATGAAAAGGAAATCAGGGAGCAAAGCTTATTCATAGCGTGTATAGCTTTCTAGAGTAGCGACTTAGCTCAAGAGACTATTGGATCTACCGCGGCTTCTCAACAAAAGCCTGCTGTCCTGCTCAACAACAACAAGGGGAAAAAGAAAGCAAGGCAAACAAATGCAGTTTCAAGTTTTGCAAGTTCAGTTGTTGAAAATTTTATACCAACTTTTGTGAATACCAAAAAGGGCATTTTCAATCGACGCAAAACTCCATCTTAGAATTATATTAGTCTCTTTTTTTCCAAATTATAAGAAGCAAGGGTCTATTATACGTAGTTTTATCTTGTATTTTTGCAAGAGATTGTTTTCAAAGCTTGAACTCGTGACCTCCTGTTCACATGATAATAACTTTACCAATTATTCCTAGACTATCGATCAGTCAATAATTTTTAAACATTAATTCCTACAATATCTTCCTTTTCTTTTAAATGATCTCCTCTAATTCTTTTGATTCCCATTAAAAGGTAGTAAAATCTTTTAGGCAAAATGGTGTAAATATCAAAATATTGAAGGGAAGTTCTGAGTTTTAAAGCAATAGGAAATAATCTCTTTTGGCCCGGCAAAGATAGTGATGAGGTCTGGATATGTGTGTTTCTTTTTGTTTTTGGGTTGCTTTATATTATATTTTTACTGTAATTCTATTTCAAATAACTTTTTCTAAGTTAAAATAATTTTTTTATCCTTCAAAAAGTTTATATACATATTATCCTCCTCGAAATTTACTTATGGATAAAATTAAATATATTGTTGCTGTATTTATTTTAAGCTTTTTTATGTTTATTTTCATATATTTATCTCTCCCAACTTATATATAGGGGAAAATAGTGATTTTAGGGAACTATTGCCTATAGCTATGGCTTACTCCTTGTACTCCACCATAACGAAAAAACCTCTAACCTCAGTCTTCATTTCCTCTCCCGATTACATCTTCAGTTCTGTGCACAAACACGTTCCTTCTGCTGTAACTCCATCAATTTTTCTTTGTCTTCGAGGGTATTGCACATGGGTATCGGCTGTTTCATCTTCTGTAGCTGAGGCAGATGAACACTTACACCGTCACGCAAGTCCTGGAATTGTAGCCAAAGAATATGCTGACCTTAATCTTCCTGAAAAATTTTCTGAGGTTTGAAATTTTTTTTAAAGACTTCATTTTTTTACCTTTCTTAAAGTTCAATGTACTACTCTGCTGAGTTTTCCTGTACGATTACCAACTAATTTTGCTAGGGTCAACTTCAGCTATTATGAATTCATTGACGGTAGAATTTATATATATTGTCAATATAAGGTGTAGTTTTAACCTATGACTAGGATAGCATGTCAGTTACTCCCTCTAGTCCATATCAGTGAACTGTTGGGACTCCTTTTATAGTTAAAAATAAATGGATTGTTCAAAGCTCAAGAGAATTGTTGGAATTTTTTCGATGTTTATACTTCATTCAACCAGGTTCTTAATCACTTTACATATTTTAGGAGAATAGTTTGGAAATAATCGAAATGGCAATAGCGGAAAGTAGCCTTTAATTTTTTCTTAGGAGGTGTGTCTTACACTAACAATTCACTTAATATGGACCAGAGGGAGTACCATTTTTATCAGGTTAATAATTGATCCTTCTTGTACAGATTTATTTGTAGTTACATTATCCTAGGATAGTCTAGATGTCGTCATTTTTCTGATTCTCTTGTCGCATAATTACTGCCAAAAGTTGGTCAAGTTAAGCTTTTGACAAAGTCGTTTATTTGGATTAAATTTCATAATTTAATGACGAGAACGTAAAAATGATGGGTTGAAAAAATATTATCTAATTGATATGTGTGTGCATTTTTTTTTTGGATTTGCACCGGGTGTCCGAGTCTCTTAGAGCCCCGACTAATCCCGGGGGTGCACAGGCCCTCGGCAAGGATATCTGTGTGCATTTTTGTACTCACTTTCATGAAATGATGTAATAGGATGTTGGCAATCTTCGAATAAGGCAGCATGTCAATCCTCTGCGACGTGCTCTCATGGTACACATTATGGCTCTTTATATATGTGAAGCTTCTCTCTTCTTATTACCTCACCTAACATTTCTGAAACTTTAGAAAACAAAATTTCAAGATGGAATAGAACATAAATTTTCGACTCAAATGATTTCTTTTTGTTTTTTTGTATAATTTATCATGAGAAGATTCCTGCAGAAGCACCAAACTGGAAGGAGGTGTTTAAGGATGCAACATTGCCTTTGATGGTGGATATTGGGAGTGGTAGGACCTGTTTGCCTTTTGATTTCTTTACCATTCTATTTCTACTTATAGTTTTTTTTTTTTTTTAATTTGCTTGTTTACCGCTTAAGATCTTGTAGTTTATTGTGGTCCATGAACTATCTGTGGAAAACTTGCTTCAAACTGAAAGAATGTAGTTGGTTGTACAAATAGAATAGCAAATTATGCCAAAGGTCATAAGGTGTTGCTTTCACGCTTCATTACTACACATCCGATAAACACATTTTTACTTACAGACCAATTTAAAAAGTCACCATATTCCAAAAGTTCAACAAATAGACATTTAGCTGTTTGGAAAGGAAATCAGATTAAAAAAAGGTCACCCTTCGTTGCCTACATCTTTCCATTTATTTTTCTTGAGGAAATACTATGTTGAAGAAATTTGACAGCAAGACTTAGTTTTCTGAAGAAAATAAATAACGAGAAGTGATATGTAGTAAATGAAGGGTAATTGAATTATCCGATTTCCTTTGTAATCAGCTAAGGGTCTTTACTAGTTGAAATTTTGGAATAGGGTGAACTTTTTAATTGGTCCGTGCATAAAAATATCTTTATCTGATTTGTAGTAATGAAGGGTGAAAGTAACACTGATATTCTTTGTAACAGCTAAAAGTCTTTACTTGTTACCCTTTATGAATGGGGTGACTTGTAACTGATGTTGATGTCATTCTGAACTTTTTAGAGCCCCTGCATAGGTAAACAGATTCAGTTCAATGTTTCTCAGACAATAGTAGGACTTGCTTTAGTGTGCCACATATCACTAAACCTTAGTTTTTTTCTCAAGGCTAAATTTAAAATCAAGTCTTTAACCAGAGTAAAAGAAGTCTTGATAAATACCAGACTTAATGTTGGTGTAACCACAACAATGAAGCATCAATTCCAGCTGGTTGGTATCGACTATATGGATCCTCTACTTCCATTTTATTACGTTCTTTTGCCAAAATCTGCAAGGACTCAATTAAAGGACTTTTTAGACAATATCGCCTGTTTATTACCTTCAATCATGTTGCACCTACATGCTAGCCTATGTCCAGGTCTAGGTACCATCTGAAATGACCTTCATGTGATCATTTATGTATTTTATTTTCAGTCATCTGTCGGTTATATCCGTTTTTTATTTTTCCAATCTCATATGGCCACTCTTGTGGATATTTTAGTTCCAACATTCACTCCCATATGATATTGTTAGTCTTTCAATTTATCTCACATATTTCTATTTCTTCTCTTCCTTTGAGCCTATAGATTCCGTTGTTCTATGGTTTTGTAATTTCTTAGATCCTAGAAAGGAGATTGCAGGTAGTGGGAGATTTCTTATGTGGCTTGCTAAGAGAAACTCTTCATCCATGAATTATCTGGGTTTGGAAATTCGGCCCAAGGTATGTCAGCAGCAACCTTGTTTTGTAAAAGTACTTTTCATCTGTTTAGGTACTAGTATTTTTTTCTCTCTTGGATTCTGAAACTACAGTTTGTGGGTTATCGGAAAAAATTGCAGTATTGTGGTACTTATGGTTAGGACTATCTTTTCCTTCTGCAGTTGGTCACACGGGCTGAGTACTGGGTAAACGAGCTGGGTCTGAAAAATGTGTAAGGCTTGGAAAAGTCCTGATATTCCACTTAAGAAATGTTTATGAAAACCTGCTAATGTATATCTAAATGCAGACATTTCATCTCTACGAATGCCATGGTTTCCTTCCAACGACTTGCATCTACATATCCTGGACCATTAATGCTAGTTTCAATCTTGGTGAGTTCCTTTTTATGCTGGAAGTATGCAGAAAAGGTTTTTCTTGTGCCAATGACCTTTCTTGTTTGCGTGAATTTTGGTTGACTTAGATCTGAATAGTTAGTTGCTCATGTCTGCAGTGCCCAGATCCGCATTTCAAGAAAAAACATCATAAAAGAAGAGTGCTTCAGAAGCCTTTGGTTGATTCCATACTGAATAATTTAGCACATGGTGGACAGGTACCTGCTCGGAGCTTCTAGAGTGTAGATTAGTTGACCATTCTTTTGTGTGCATAGATTACTTGCTGTACTTGTTGATGCTCTGTGCATTGTTCAGTTTGCCCGACTTCTATTTGGCTTTTTAGCTCCTGACTTGAGGTATCTTTAGGTCGTGCCACAGTGTTTGAACTTTTAAGTGAGTCAAACCTAACTTGTATAGTATAACTGTCTACTTAACACTGTTTCATCGTCTTTGGGAAGAAGTATATGATCTGGCCACTGGGACATCTTAGAATGTACTGAGAACTACTTTGCATCTTTTACTGACTATAGATAACATATGATGACTCTGTCGATTAAGGTTGCATCTTGTCCATTATCTCACTTCCAAATATTTTGCTCACAGCTGACAACTCTATTTGATGTTTGATCCTAGTTTATCTAGCACATCAGTCACTTTTTTTCATTGGACTTTGTGATCCTCTCATCCCACCCACCCAACCAAAAAAGGGTAAAAAATATGAGCTTTCATGTGTGCAGCAGTTATGTGGTTACACATTTGTGGCTGCAGTGCTTCAATCTTCATTTCAGGGGGAAAAAAAAGGTTTTAAGTAATTGTTCAAGGTGTAGAATTACCCCCAATTTCCTAACTTAG
>DF362299.1:0-19908 GCA_000787875.1 Solanum virginianum
GGCAGGATTGATAGAACTTGATCGAGTCCATCAGGCTATGAAAAGGTGAAGGTCATCCAGGAGAGGCTCAAGACAGCTCAGAGAAGACAAAAGTCATACACAAATATTAGAAGAAGAGACTTGGAGTTTGAGGTAGGCGATTGGGTGTACTTGAAGGTATCTCCAATGAAGGGAGTTATGAGATACGGGAAGAAGGGGAAGCTTAGTGTAACACCCCACATCTTACATGTACTAGTTCTATACAAATGAAACATGATATGGTTTGGTCAAATTAGCACCCATTTTTAAAAGTACTTGAATTTAATATTAGAGGGCGATATGTACGTCTAACGCTTAAAAGGATTGAGTGTATACAAGTTTTATGTCAAATTGAGGAGATCACAACCCTAAACAAAGTGAGAGAATTGAGGTGCATGCAGGATTTAGGAAGCTAGCAGGTGAGTCACCTACTTGCTTAGCTTAAATTTGCTAGCTAGACAGAGACGAGGCCCGACGCCGAATTAGTCCTAGTCTGTGTTAAGGGTGTAACTTTATCCCTATATCCACGAGAGAGAATATCATTGTAATCGAGCTTAAATATTTGAGTACTCCCTTAAGCAATATGGCTCGCCTTAAGCTAATTAGCTTTGACTGCATAAACCCAACAACCAATAACAATAGATATACCAAGGAAGAGGAAAAAGTCCAGGTAGAACTCAATCGTGGCAATCACCATCCTGCCTGAGAAGGTGATTCACCTATAGATTTAGGATGAAAATCAGGGAAAAAGATAATACAAAGGCATAATAAAGTAATGACCCACGATGATAATGTAAGAAGGTATAATCAGGGTTAGAATTGGTATAATCAGGGTTTTAGTATTATGAGTGGATCATACACCTTTTCAAAGCGCAAATAGTGACTAAGAGGAGATAAGTCCGTAGTAGGTGAAGGGTCTGGCGCAAGACATGAATCTTCTATGCTTGATGCTGGATACAGACGACAATGATAAGTCAAAAGTTGGGAGTGATGACATTATGATTGTAGATGTGTAACATAGATTCCTCAAATAGGTAAACCTATGATATATCGAGATAATTAGAAGAAAATGCAAAGTGAGGTGACTTGAAGAATCTAACATAAGATAACGATTAAGATCAAGTAGGTAGTAATGATACCCCTTTTGAAATTGAAAATAGCCTAGAAAGATATACGGCATGTATGCCAAGTGCATCAGTCACTCTATGGCACGAAATAATGAGAAATACCACCAGGAAACATAGTCTTGACGGAAACATTGAATATTTTTGGTCGGGATAGGGTTTCGACAATCAAAATTTGTAAAAGAGTGGATAGATTAGCTCGAAATGATTAGGTAACCCCACTTAAAAAGAATCAACTCGAGAAGTTATACAAATATGCCTCACACGCTGATACGTGTCAGATACACTACTAGCTTGGAGAGCTCCAAGAGGGTGCATAAATGGGGCTCCTCCACTGGAGTGGTTTTCAGGACTTTAGTGGTGAGAGCTTTTTGAATCTCATAGTATTACTCCTCCACCTTAATTTATGTGCTATAGTTTGACTACACATAGAGTTTAAGAAATATGTGAAGATTTTGCAATGTTTCAAAAATAAATACGGCTCACCCATGTACTTGGCTCACCTTTTTATTTTTTATTTTACTTTTTTTAACATTTAGTTTCTTATGTGTCATTAAAAATGACATGGAATTCCATATGTAAGTGGGTGCACCAAATGCGCACCATAGGATGAGAAAGGTGTTTAAAATATCATGTTTCAATGAGTTTAAGGGTCAGTTGGCCAAGTCGTCAGTATAAGGGTCCAACTTACAAACAGAGCCAAGTACAAAGGTCTCCTTGATCATTTCGCCTTTTGAAATAGAAAAGTTCACTTTTTTTGGATATTTTTGCCAAGTGTGATTCAATGTGGGTAAAATATTGATAGTATCAATAAATATTTTGCCAAAATAAGAAACTGTTCATTTGTTTTGGACTAATTAAAAAAAGTATGTCATATAAATTGGGACAGAGAAAATAGTAATTTTCACAAAATACTAGTAGAAAGTGGTATTGACGCTGAGAACCACTTAGTCACCGAAAAATTGCAACGACTAAAATTTCTCTCCGGAAGAAGCTAGTATTTTGCACACCTCTATTTTCTTATCAATGCTCTGATACCATGTGAGAAAGAATGGAAAAAGTATTACTCCCTCCGACCCATTTTATATTACACCATTTTCTTTTTAATCAGTCTCAAAACGAATGTCACCTTATTAGAATTAGGGACAATTTAACTTTAAATTTTTTCGTTAGCCTTTAATGAAATGATTTTCAACCATCTAAATATCTATGGATGAATTTAGATTACAAATTTCAAATGCCTTCCTTTTTTTTTTTTTAGACGTCGAGCCAATTTAAACGGATCAAAATCATTACAATCAGTCCTATTTATAGTTATATCTACACAGTACATAATAATCTTTTTCCCTGTGGGACTCCATATACATAATATTCTAACAGATTCACTGAGCTAATTTTTTAACCTCGAGTTTGTTGGTTTCATTCAGCACATAATTCAGCTGACCCAAGGATGGATATTGTGTTACCAGAAGATGGAAAGCAAACTGGGTTTCTTGCCGAGAGTGTAGAGGAATTTGCTGAAGCAATCATTGAAGTCATTAAGATACCAGAGAATGAGAGGCTGGAAATGGCTGCTGCTGCTAGGAAACGAGCCTCCATGTTCTCAGAGCAAAGATCTTATGAAGATTTTAAGGCTGCTGTACGATCAATATTTCACAATGATTCTGATCCGTAGATACAAGAGACCAATTTTGTTCACTTTAACTAGACTTAGTCTTATCTCAATTGCTCTTACTGTTATCAAGAAAGTTGATTTGGTAGCTTTTGTAAAGTTTATTCTCGTAGATCATATTGAATGTGATCTTCAATATAATATAGTACTCAACAAGATTTACAATTACTTCCCATACCCATGCTAAGTGAATTTTGTTTTAATAACTGAAACATCTCTCCACTTAGTTTTTTTAGAAATCATGTCAATACAGGCATAAGTTCAATTCACGATCAAGAAGTTATGTTTTAGTCCTTATAAAATTTATGCCTATAAGTTTAGTTTCAAAATTCACAAAATTATGCATCGTAAGAGGCATACGAAACTTATATTGGACAAGGCAAAAATATTCTGAACATATAATGAGCAAATTGGGTACCATGTAATTTAGGTTGAATAACTTAAGTTCTACATAAATTATGCTGGACAAGATAAAAAAAAATTGTAAACGTATTCCTTGTGAAAGCAGGTTATAAATTACTTCGGCCTACACATTTTCATTAAATGAGTTGCAAAGGCAAAATTCAAGATAATCATATTTGAGGAAAAAAATTTAAAGCCATGATGTAGTCTTAGGCCTCAGTTGTTTGCACTTAAAGATCTCGAATTTTTGAACTTATTTATTTAAATTTTAGTCGTTAAGGCTATTTGCGTTCAAGGTCTAAATCTTAATTATTATGTTATTAATTTTATCAATTTGAAATAGAATACAGTCTACATCACAAATGAGCACATATAAATCGAGACGAGCTTAACTATTATTTGAGACACAACCTAGAGACCTATCAAATATATTAACATATTGGAATGAAGGAAAAACAACCAAAATCAATATTTGGCACTATCAACCGAACTAATTATTTTCGAATCGAACCGATCGAACGCCCACCCTATGCTTCAATATCAATTATTGCATCAATATTTTTTTATGCTACTGTATTTAAAATTATAATTTATATTAATTTAAATAGAAAAAAGTAATATTGAAATGGGGCCAATTTAATGGGGTGTTAAATCCAAAACCACGGGTTCCTTCCCAACTCTTATCCGAATAACTTTATATATGTTTTGTCAATTGTCATCATCAATTTTAATCTCAAGTTTTGATATTATTCTTACTCAGTTATGGAACTATACTACAAAAAGTTTTCTCTTTATCTATTCTTTGGGGAATAATTCTATACAAATACATATCCCAAAAGAATAGAGATGACCAAAACTGCTTAGAAGAAAGACAAGAAAATCTATCATGATTCGATTATTTTTACTTATTTCTTACTCCCTCCGTCACATATTATAAGAACACTTTTTATTTTACACGGTTTTTAAGAAATTATTAATACAATAGTAGACTTTACCATTTTACCTTTCATTTGTCTCAATATACGTTAAATTAAGTTAGAAAAAAATCATTAATACACTAATTAATGATGGGGTAAAATGAAAAAAAAATATTTAATTCTATCCTTATGTAGTAAGTACTCTTATAATATGAGACAAATATTTATAAAAAAAATGCCCTTATAATATGGGACAGAGAAAGTAGTGGTCGAATTTTGCACGTAAAATTAATTTAGTGTTATTTCGAGTCATAAAATATTATCCTACTTTTAAATTTTTAAAGAAACAAATCAAGATTGTTACTATTGATATTTGATAGATTATTGCAATATTTTGATATTTAAATTTAAAAATATTAAATATGTATCATAAATTATAGTTTCTTAAAATATTAATTTGATAAAAAAAATAAATTTTAAAAATATTAATGGAGAGAGTAGATATTACTCAAGCTTCTCTCTGATTTCCTTCTTGAATAAGCTTTCATAATTTTTCTGCCCATCACGTCTTTTTGTCAAATCATGGAGATTTTCTTTCCTTGTGAAGATTTATTTTCAGTTTTCGTTTTGTATATGAATCTTGAAAATATGATATTTCCTTTAATCTAACTGTATAGTAACTTTTAACTTTGTGGTTTTACACTACATAAGTATACAGTATATCTTAAATATATTATACATAAAAAAATCGTAATTAAGAGCGTATTTAAATTGATTTATTTTAAGAATTTTTAAATTAAAAATAATTTTTAACACTTTTAAAGTCGGTGGATAAATGACAAAAAATATTTATAAATATTATTTTTAATCAAAAAAAATATAAATAAATCAAAAATCAGAAATTTTAATTTATGACTTTTGACTTGTCGAAAGCAATAAACCTATCCCAAAACAAGAGTTTTTTTTTTCAAAAAAGACTGAAAAAATGCTAAATTTCAGTGATATATTGAATTTTGACATTTCTTTCCTTCAATAATAATATTCTTCTGTTTATTTTTTTGCTCTCTTCTTTTTGTGGCTGGTTTTTTGTTGTACAAGTATGAGGTCTTATTTTAATAAAATTTTGAATCTTATCTGGATTTGAATTTGATTACATTTAACTTTTTGAAATTGGATAATTTGCTAGTTTCCTAAAAAAATAAAATATGGGCTCTTATGTAAATAATTGAAGCAAATTAATTTTAAAATCCTCTTTTTCTATTAAGAAAAAATAATGAAAGAACAAGTGATAGAGTAGAAATTAAGTAGTAGTAATACTTGGACCCATGTGAATGTGAACAATCCAACATGTTCCTTAATTTTAATCTCTCGTGCCCTAAATAATACATTCCTTAATCATTAATTCTTCCACTAACAATAGCCATAATAATTCATCCCTCTCCCTCTGTCCCATTTTACGTGATATTGTTTGACTTGATATGATATTTACAAAAAAAGAGAAGACTTTTAAAACTTGTGATCTAAAATCATCTGTAAATATTTATATAATTAAAAATCATTTTATATTTTTTGTTGAACAAACTAAAAAAGAAAGGATATCATATATAACAAAGGGACTAATGACTTTAAAATTAATAAAGGAAAAAAAAATCAACATGATAAAAGTGAATAGAAATTAATAATCAGGATTGACTAAAAGGCTTTCTACATTTGTTGGTTACACCTCATCAGTCCTTGATTTCACTTTATTAGTCAACAATCAACATTTAAGTGGTGGATTAATTCATATGCTCATTATATTATTAATGCATGACAAAATAATAATAATAATAATAATAATAATAATAATAATAATGATAACAGTAGGAGAAAAGGTTTTGAAAATAATATGAACGCTATAAAAATCGTGAATTTTTGAATATTATTCTTTGATTGGCGACTGTGTGGCATATTATTTTAAAGAAAAAACAATAATTTTAAAAATAAAAAGTAACTTTTTTATTCAAAGTATGACCGATGGAATTTTAAGCATCGAAGGATAAATTTAAACTTTTAAAAAGTATTTATACACAGAATATACCTACGTGATCAAAACTTTGACCAGGATCAAAGCTCCTCGTTCATACTAAAACTGCATTAGAATAAAAATTAATGAATGGATTACTATTCCATACAAGTGAATGAATATAATATTATGCTCCTTATACAATTTAAGCATTTTCTTACTTTTAAGCTAGTTTTTAAATTGTGCGTTGAATTTAAAATTTAATTTGATATGATATTAAAATTGTATTCAAGATAGACCTCGTGGAATGATATCATTGGCCTCTGAATATAACAATAATTTTTATGTATTTATATATTTTGAGATCATCTAACAAAGATACAAACAACAACATATCGAGCTAGTCCTAATAATACATCATTCAAAGGAGACGGTCCTAATTTTTAATTTTATGATTATTCTCTGTCCTCTAAAAAGGTTTCCGGAAAAAAAAAAGAAATTAAAAGGCAATATATGCAAGGAATCAGATATTCTCATGGAATCAACATAACCGAGGGATATTCTTTTTGTCTCAATCATGATTACAGTAAAATTTTAATATAATCAGTTTTTTAAGAATAAAACACACTTGGTCTTAATGACTGTACACTAAGTTTAAAAGATTTACAATTTTTTTTTAATTTTATAATATTAAATAAAAAAAGTGTTAATATATTAAAATATCTTTCAAAATCGTGTGATTTTGGATTATATTATGTATATTCTCAAAATTTAATAGTTACAAAACATAAAACGTAATAATTTTTAAATAAACTAAAAAAAATAAGATGCAAAAATATTGGATAGATTAAGATCGAATCAAATTTCTATTGTTATTATAAGTAAAATGCACCTTCGAGTGCTTAGTTTAAAACATCTTACGCTATATTGAACTTTGATTTCTTTTCTTTGGTATTTGATTGCAATTTACAGCAATTGACGTGGATTTTGTACTTCATTATATCAATTTTCTTCAATTTAAAAAAAAAATATAGATCTAGCACATGATATTTTTGCTGAAATTAAGATAATAATTATTTAAAATTGTAATAATCTTTTGTAATTTTGACGAAAGACTACACATGCAAAAGAAAAATGATAGTCAAACATAGAGTGATATAATTTACAACTACAATATTTTTCATATATTTTATTAAGTTTTGATTACGTTATGGGGCAGTTTGGAGCGTTTATAATTAATGCTCACAGCCTATAAACAAAGGAGTTTGAATTCTAGCAATCAAATTTACATAAAGCTTTACGCAATTAGGTTATCAAATTATAATACGAAACCAGGCATATTTTATAACTTAAAATCTAGAAAGTTATTTCTTATGATCTAATTTATGATATGTTTTTATTTTTAAAAATAATGTAATATTTGATCTATCATTTGCGATTAATGAGATCATTATAATAAGAATAAAAATACTTTATTTATTTAAGCTTCGTTCAATTAATGGTGGATGATGGATCACATACAATATTTGTGAAAAAATGTGCTAGTAAAATTTACTTTCTTTTTTGCACTCATATTTTGGTTATTTGTACTAACACTCGAAGACCCAAAGAAAGAATCACAAAGCAAAAATATTTTTATTCATTTGACTAAGCATAACATTTAAAAAATATATGAAAAGATTTTTAAATTTATAATTTTAAATTAAAAATATACACTTTATCGTTTTAAAAATATTTGTCGTTTTATTAATATCCAAATGAATGTCTGAAAAGTATTTATTATTTAAAAATTTACAATAAAATTAATAAATTTTAATAATAATTATCTCTGAAAATTATACGTATCTCAGTTATGACGTACAAATAGAATTATTATTGTGTGTTTTGATCCTTCTAATGATAGAGCGGCTCTTTTAATTGTGGCATCGACATAATTCTTCTTGAGATAAGTTGATAAGCTTTTAAACAATACGAGACATAAGATCATTTTAGCTTATGTGTAAGTTTGATCAAATTGATTTCACTAAAAAGAACTTGTCAGAAAGACTATCTCGTAAAATATTTTTAATTTCAATTTCAATTAAGCACACAAGACACGTAAATATAAAATGATTATTTGACTACGGACGATAGAATACCAACTTTCAACTTCGAAGTTTTTCATTATCAATAGGCTACTTTTCTAGAGTATGATAAAATTAAAATAATCAATCACCTCTTCAAATTAATTTTTTTTGAAATTGTGTAAATAAACAATATGATATTTAGTTTATGACGGGCGAATATAATGTATTAAAATATTTTTTTAAATTTAAAAATTATAAATATACTATGTGAAATATTATATTTATCACTTGAGCGTCACGTAGAATAATAGTGATAAACAGGCATGAGAGTTAATAAATATGTGTGAATATAATTTTTTTCTGTACTGCTAATACATATTTTCTTTTATAAATAAATATTTTTAAAATTCTTTTTAAAATTAAAATTCAGGGCCGAAGCTAACTAGCTATTACTAACATGGGTTGCGACGTATTGATGAGAGTGTTTAATCCTTAATCATAAATTTCAAATTCGAACCCCTCAAATGGACCTTACGTGTACGATCCAAATTTAATCGAAGCTCCACAAACTCCGGAAAGCTAAAAAACCCCAAAAAAAAAAAAAAAAACTAACTATTATAAATACTACTCTACTTGAAATCTACCATTACTACTGAAAAGTGACTTTTCCTTCCTCTGTTTCTACTTTCTACTCTGTGCACTACTAAATACATAATCTCTTTTTCCTGTTTTTAAGGTCTCTTTCGCCGTCTTTCTCATTCGGCCGCTCCCCTGCCTCTTGCAGACACCATAATATATCCGTATCTCACACTATAAATATAAAATCAACTGCATTTAAGTCCCCTTTCCAATTTGTTGTAGTTGCAGAAAATACTTATTTGTTGGTACAATTATTATTCTGCTGCGTTAATTGTCCATCTATCAATTCTTGAAATGGAGCAACTTGTTTTTACACCTCTGCTTCACTTGCTCTGCTATTTCACTACTCTAAATTGAGGTGTACTAGTAGTGCTCTGTTTTTGTTTTCACACATAAACAATAGCTCAAAGGAGGAGTCTTTTTTCGCTTCTTTTACAAGAGATCTATCTCAAAACAAGGTATTTCAAAAAAGTTGAAAAAATGGGTCTTTTTTTTGGGATCTGTAGAACTCTGGGAAATTAGTGTTTTTGGGTTTGGGGAAGAATCCTCAGTGTTGGGGTTGGTGTATCTTTTTTTTATTTTTTTTATTTTTTTATAAATTTTGGTTTCATTTTGTGCTTGCAGATCTGCCAGAATTTAGAATGTATGCTGAGAAGCAAGCAGAGGAAGCTATTGTCTCGAACTTCAATGGAACTGATCATGATGATGGGGAGGAAGTTGAGAAATTAGGAGGAGAAGATCAGTCCATTTTTAGTGTCAAAAGCCTCCTCTGGCATGGTGGCTCTGTTTGGGATGCTTGGTTTAGCTGTGCTTCTAATCAAGTACTTCAAATCTTTATTACATTTCCTTGTTTCTTTTTTCTTGAAAAGATCATATTTTGTACTACAACAACATATTTTGTACGGTATTTTCTAATTCATTTTTTTTTAAAAAAAAAAAACAGGTTGCTCAAGTTCTGCTGACACTGCCTTATTCATTTTCTCAACTTGGTATGGTATCTGGCATAGTGTTGCAAGTGTTTTATGGTCTTGTTGGAAGTTGGACTGCATACCTCATCAGTGTTCTCTACATAGAGTATAGAACCAGAAAAGAGAAAGAAGGTGTTAGCTTCAAAAATCATGTCATTCAGGTGATGCTCGAAATCGAAGTGAGAAAGGGCTGAATTTTAGTGTGTTACAGTGAACATTTTGACAAATTTTTGGCTTTGCTGTTGTCAATACCACTGCACTGTCACATAGTTCAACTTGAATGTTTTCATTATTTTTTTAAAAAGAAGTTGTACTTTTACAGTATCTTATGACTTGCAATCAGATTTATTCATCTTTATTCTGTATCTTATTGTATTTTTTCAACTGTAGTGGTTTGAAGTTCTTGATGGACTATTGGGTCCTTACTGGAAAGCAGCAGGGCTTGCCTTCAACTGTACGTTCCTTCTGTTTGGATCTGTCATACAACTAATTGCTTGCGCAAGGTACGGAGTCACTTTCCTTCTTCATTCAAAACCATAGTATAAATACTACTAGTTGAAATATAAAATTAAATAACTACTCTAAGCTTCAAAAGATATGCTAGTGTAAGTTGGCGAGTTTTATGAAATAGTTCAATAAGGTACGTGTAAATTGATGAGGAAATCACAAGTTTAAGCTATGAAAATATAATTATTTTAATATTTGTCCATCGATCCGTCTGTTTCAACTACTATAAAAATATTTTGTTCAACTATGATCAACGAAATATCGATTAGCAGCTGCCTGTCTAAGTAAACACATCAATCTGCAACTGACTACTAATGAGAAATGCAGAATCAAACTGTCCACGATAAATCCTTATAGTCTGGTCATTTCATGAGATAGTGAGAGCTTAAATGTGGACTTGATCTTGATTAATAATTTGATGGATATATTTTTAATTTTGAACAGTAACATATATTACATCAATGACCATTTAGACAAGAGGACATGGACATACATATTTGGAGCTTGCTGTGCCACAACAGTTTTCATTCCTTCTTTCCATAACTATAGGATTTGGTCTTTCCTTGGACTTGGGATGACCACATACACAGCATGGTACTTAACTATTGCTGCTGTCTTTCATGGCCAGGTAAATAATATTACAAATTATTTCCTAATTAAACAATAGAATATCATCCATCATTTATTATTTTACTATACATTTGAATTTATTTTGCAATTTCTATACATGGAAGAGAAGTCATTTATATGTATTTAATATTATAGGTTGAAAATGTACAACACACTGCTCCAACAAAGCTTGTGCTGTATTTCACTGGTGCCACCAATATTCTGTACACATTTGGTGGACATGCTGTTACTGTGTAAGCTCTCATTCCTTTTTTATTTATTGAAAATGAAATTTTCTATAATAAGTACATATACTACGATTAGCATAGGATAAAAAATTGGGATATGTACGGCCCTAAACACTTGCAGCCGACTAGTTTATACTATATTAAAAGTGTCAAACCCTTAGAAATATTGTTTGAATTTTTTGCCTTCATTAAAAATCTCTTTTTTAGATAAAATCGTCTTTTTATCATTTTTCTTTGAATTGTTATTTAATTATATTTACAATATTGATTTTTAAAATATATGAAAAGAAATAATAAAATAAGGATTTCTAACCATGGAAAGCCCTCCTAAATCTTCTATATTTGATACATTTCTACTTCTTCCTTATTTGAATCAAGAAAATACCCCACAACCGCTAAGGAAAATTCTATATATAGGACATTTGTAAATAAATAATATATCAAAATTAGTGAATTATTTATCTTTTTATAAGTTCATAATTAAATTTAATTTTTCTCTATAATATTTGTTATCAAACAACATACACGCTTTTTTATTAAAAAAAACATACACACTTTGATCACGCCCAAAACTCGCATAACAAGACTAGTTTATAAAATATGTGTGTGAATAAATAGTGTATTCTTAATATAGAACATACATATAATATGTATATATCTATATCTATACACAATATATATGCTGATAATGTATGTGTTGTGTATATTTCGATTTTGTTTGTAAACTAGTTGGCCGAATTGTGTATGTCCATGACTTTCCCTAAAAAAAATTCACTATAATAAAAGAGACATAGTGTCCGATAAATTTTTCTTTTTTGGCGACAATATATTATCGTAAAAATATTTAACGATAATTAAGTTAATATTATTGCATTCGATATCGTTTTATATAGTGTACTAGTTATAAATACCCATATTATATCATTTCCACAAAATGTCCTATTGTCTTATCAATTTCAATATCAATATATGTGAATTAAATTCAAATGAGACCACTTGGAGTAGTAATGCAAAAGAATCCAATGTCAATATTCTCCAACGTACTTACAATCACTTTAAATAATTACTTAGATATCACATATCATTATATTCCATATTCAGTGGCTACTTTATCCCCAAGGGGGGCCAAGTCAATGAAGACACTTCTTTCATGTCTTAAAAAAGGCTCTGAAAAGTATTTAAATTTGAAATTGACTGTCTAGTAAATTGGTTAGAAATATTTTTACATAGCTCAAAAAGTGTCATTTAACAACTGACTTTAAACTCCACCAATTCTATTGAATCGCCCCGACACAATATCATCATCTATGCGCATTGTTTACATGTAGGGAAATTATGCATGCAATGTGGAAACCCCAGAAGTTCAAGTACATTTACCTAATAGCCACACTCTACGTTTTCACCCTAACCATTCCATCAGCTTCAGCCGTCTACTGGGCATTCGGTGACCAACTTTTAAACCATAGTAACGCGTTTTCTCTTCTGCCCAAAGATGGATGGCGCGATGCTGCAGTTATATTGATGTTGATTCACCAGTTCATCACGTTCGGGTTTGCTTGTACGCCGTTGTATTTTGTGTGGGAGAAGGTTATAGGGATGCACGACACTAAAAGCATATGCTTAAGGGCACTTGTTAGGTTGCCTGTGGTGATACCTATATGGTTCTTGGCTATTATATTCCCATTTTTTGGGCCTATTAACTCTGCTGTTGGGGCTCTTTTGGTTAGTTTCACTGTCTACATCATCCCAGCTCTTGCTCATATGCTCACTTATAGAAATGCCTCTGCTAGACAGGTAATGCATTTATTTCTCTACCTTTCAATAATTTACTCGCTATACTGTATAATATGGTTGTCAGACCTCTCTATAACAATCATTTTTTATAATAATTTTCACTATAACAATTCTGTGGAATTGATCTTTTATGTTATGTGTGATATCATTTTGCTATATCAGCCAAAAACTATTTGGATGAGCGATATTTTTAATTTGTTATAGAAAAGTTTGACCATATTTATAATTTTTTTAGGTCCCTTGTTACAAGGAATATTTTATTTATGTTGACATATATATTGTGTTACGGAAATAGGAAGAACATTATTTTGCATCTCATACAGAGTCTTAAGTTGTGTGAGGACTTGGTCTAAGTTTGACAAGTAGATTTGTGGGCACAAATTCTTAAATTTTGGGTCACTGACATATTTTGTTCATGAATTTATAAATCAAAATCTTAAGACACATAACTTATAGGTGCAATAAGTTAATTAAATATATTAGTAGTGTAAAAATTCTTAACTTTATGAGATGAGTGTCTTTTGGAAACAACCTCTTTATCTTAGCGTACATGTTACTTTCTCCAGACCCCACTTATGAGATTCTGCATTGTAAAAATTCTTACTCTATGGAAGTTGAAGGGTAAATAGTGGGGAATAGAAATGGTTTAAGATAGAGAGACAGAATAGAAGCAAAGGTACAATAAAGGCTTTAAAGGCCTTAGATTTAGAAATATTTTGTAGGGAAGAATATTGTGAAGTCATTTTCATTTAGTTAATTATATGCCTACAGTCTCACTGTTGTATTATGTCTCAGATGAACTGGCTAGTTGTTGACCGAGTTTAAAAATAAGAAGATTTTTGAAAGTTGTAATAGAAAAAAAGATTTTTGAAAGTTGTAATCGAAAAGAAGATGTAAAAAATTTTATATTGTCGGTATATAAAGTTAAACCCACTCACTTTTTTTGAATAAAAATTGCAGAATGCTGCAGAGAAGCCACCATCCTTCATGCCAAGCTGGAGTATAATGTATGCCATTAACATATTTATAGTGGGCTGGGTTTTGGTTGTTGGGTTTGGATTTGGTGGATGGGCCAGTATGAGCAATTTCATCAAACAAGTTGATACATTTGGCCTTTTTGCAAAGTGCTACCAATGTAAACCTCCGGCGGGCGCGCCTCAGGCCACCGTGCACCACTAGGAATGGCCACACCAACATGTCGGAGAAGTCAACGGTCAAACTGTTCTTCGAATATAATATTTTTGTATGTAAAACCAAAATGTGCTGTGTGTTTTTCAGTTTCTTTTTGCTAGTGTTTCGATTTTTTCTTATGGAATTGCTGACTAATTTGCTAATCAAAGGGATAAGCCAAGTTAATTAAATCTACATATGCTAACTTTAAGTTCTTTTGGCTAGCTTTTTCGTGGTTAGTAAATTGTCACCTATCTTATGTTATCAATGAATTTTATTACTATTTGATATGTTAAAACAAATTATTAGCAACATATACTATGGCGATATTTGGTAATGTTTTTGTAGGAAATAAGTGGATTTCTGAATTAATTTTTTTTATGTCGGTATATTTTAGACAAATACTATGAAAATGAGATATGTGAGAGGATCTAGAAGGGTAATAAAGGAGTACATATAAAATAAAATAAGATATGTTGGAGGATCTGGAAGGATAATAAAATAATACGTAAATTTAAATATAATAAGTAATTTGTGAAAAGACTTGTTTTAAGTTAAAGAAAACTCAAATGAGTATGAGACTAAAGGACACTTGAGAGTGTTAGCAAAAATCTTCAATACAATCCACCAGAATTAAGTTTGACTAGTTACTTTTTGTTGCATCTCACCCTTACTATCCATCAATAAAATTGGTCACGAATTTAAAATTTAAATTTTAATAATTTAAGTTTCACTAAATTCATTATATAATTAAATATTATAGTTTTAAATCTAATATTTGTTAAAGTTTAAGAAAAATTTAAAAACACCCCCAAACTTGGTACAAATTATTAGTTTCATCTCTGAACTATTGATAGTATTAAAAACAATCACCTACATAACTAACTGATCTTAAAAACTCCATTGATTTTGTCACAAGAGTGAAATACAAGGGGTGTTTTTAATATTTATGATAGTTCAGGGGTGTATTTTAGTTTAGTTAGTCAAAAGTAGAGGGACGTTAGTCAAAAGTAGAGGAACGTTTTTAAGACTATCGATAATTCGAGGATGAAACTAATGAGGTAAAAATCACAACTTTGAGTTTGGCTTCCCATAGGTTTTACATGATCAATAGGTAGAAACACTATAAACAGGCTCTACTAACACTAAACCTATGGAGGATCATATAATTAATTAAATGCCCAAGTAACACTATAATCTGTTCATGCTTTCCAACTACACTAACTATATGTGTCACAATTGTGGCTTTACAAATAATTTCTTTGGCAATTATTATAACATTTTTATATAAACTTTGTCTATGATAAATTGAACTTTTTGATAGCGTAATTATGTGTGTTTATATGCTTTCACCCTTGCTTAGTAATAAAGAAAACTTTTCGAAGATGAAGTAACAGTTCATTTTAGGTTTCTAATGGAAAAATTATGGAACTAGTTAAAATTTTAAATTTATTTATTGAAAACAATTACAGTTTTAAAATTATTAAAAATAACTATATTATACTTACATAGCAAATTAAAGGTATTCTAATCTAGATTCTAATTTTCCTCAATTGATAACACATTTTTACCTAATTTTTATTAAAAAAAATATTAAGGGAAAACAAAAAATAGCTGATATCTGCGTTCTTTCTCTTCTCAATTCCCATTCCCTTCATGTTTCATTTTAAAATTCATATTCCTGCTTCTCTCTCTTCAAGGTTTACTTTTTTTCAAATATCAGAAAAATTTCTCAAAAGATTTACATCACAATTCCAATTATTCAAATAATCAAAATTTCACATATATTATTTGCGATTTTATTGAATTTTAGCATGACTAGTAAAGTAATGCTCCCCATAACTAATTAAATTGTATTAAAAAGAAAAGAAAAGAAACTATTCCAATCATCCAAACATACAAATTTATAGTCATACTAAGATTAAAAAAAATTGTATTACAAGCACATTGTATTCCACAAGAAAAAAAGTATTCATTATTTGTTTTGTATTATGTTGAATTAATAGAACATTATCTAATTGTATTCAAAATTATTTTGTATTTCAAATATATAACATACCAAAAAAAAAAAGAAGACATTCACCCATTCATGATTTATATCTCAAACAAACTATAAAGTAAAAATTGCATTTCAAAACTTAATTGCATGTATGTTGACACTAAATTTTTACCCTCCACATTACAAATTACCCGGTTTATTTAATTTTAACAATTTTGAAATATTTGTCTATTTCATTAATATTAGTCCCGAGCGTGGGGGGCCATGCGCCCCCAATCTCTTTTATTTTCTCTTCTCACACGTGCAGCCCCTTTCCCCTTTCCCCTTCTTCTTCTTCGAGCAAAATCAGAGAAGCCAAAACGCCAATCGATCGCACGCCCCGACAACCCCTCGACAACTCTTTAACGTTCAACGCTCCCCCATATTTGCTCCCCACACATCCTCGTTTTCTTCCAAAAGCCGTACATCGAGGAGTTAAAGGAGACCCTACCCACTTTTAAATTTTGAATTCAAAAATTCGTTGCCAATTTCCCCGATTCACCCATCTGTTTTTTCATTTTTCGAACCCTAATCGTCTCCTTTAAATTTTTCCTTCTTCGTCATTTCAAGGGGGGCAACTGCGATAGTTGAGAATTCGAAGCCCTAAAACTCGCTTGATTTGTTTTCATAGTCATTCTTGATTCCAAAGCTCGACATAGTTCACAGAATTGATTTCCAAGAAACCCATTTGATTTTGAAGGTCTTGAAATCGAAGACTTTGTCAAGGAAGACAAAACTTCGGTGGTGGAGAAGCTTCGTCAAACTCGTTATCCCATTTCGCTGCTTCGGCAAAGGTAATACCCCCAGCTCATTTTTGTTTCAAGTTTCACGCACTGTGTCTAAATGTGAAGGTTGAAGTTATATCGAGGTCATTCGTGTTTGCATTTGGTTTTTTTCGACTGAAAAATGCTCTATTTGATGTAAGGTGATTCTGTGATTTGTTGTTGGTTGATTGACAATGTATGTCCTTTGTCTATGAATACAGTTCGTTAACAGTGTTATTGAGTTCATTCGCACCTTAATATTGTCTTGTATCTCTTATTGGGTTTATTCTCAAATTTTGTTGTTTATTCCTCCCTTCGTTTGAAGAATGCATCCCCACTTCCATGTCCTTATTCCATCTTTTATTTCAAGTCTGGCAAGACTTTAAAGCTATTGTTTGTCATTATGTCTTAAGCTTTCTTTTAATTGTGTTTGCTTTAATGAGATATCCCTATAAACCTTAGTGTCAATCTAACCATTTTTCCAGTGATGTAAGGGTTTAAAACTGCACAATCTGATAATATAATGGGAGTTTTTCCTTATTTTGTTCAGGCTTAGGTCTTAGCTTAAGATGGTGCGTGTTATATGATATTTCCAGCAAGTATCCTAGGGGAGTTGCCACTATTTTGATGCGATCTTCCTGTGGCTTTCCAATTAGAGATGTTTGTTTAAGTTAACTGTTTACTCCCTATTTTGTGAATGCAGTTCTTTAACATTTTGAGTTCGTTTGCATCTTGTTATTGCCTTATATCTCTCAAGCCTCAAGTCTCAAGATAAAACTGTTACATATGTCTATAAGAGTGTTCATACATGCTATTGCCATCAGTTTTGCTAGAATTTGCTTACATATTCCTCTTCCTGAGATGTAGTTTTACTGGTACAAGTCTTAGAAGTCATTGATTGTTTGCCTTGTTATTTACGGATCTGCACGCGACTGGGAATGTGAACTCGATTAATAATACTAGGATTATCTATATTGCATACTAATCCTTATTTTTCATGTCTTTGCATGGACTACAATTTTAGGATTCTTTTGAACCCCATCGTGCATTTCCTTGAGCCATGGAGACCCAAACTTCCTCTTCTTCGAGTCAGCCTAACACACGATAAGGAGTATACCGGAATGGAAGCTGATATATAGGTTTCGAAGGCGAAAATCAGTGATATACACTGGTATACACTAACTGTATGTCACAGGTAGAGATGGGCAAAAACCCACTGGACAGTAGTCTGGCGAATTCTCTGATGGGTTTGCTAGGCTCAAAAATTAAAAATTGGAACAGGTTGATGAATTGGGCCTGGCAAGGCCCAATATAATTTTTATTTCCTATGTTTGTTGTATTTTGAATGATACTTGTTAATTTTATGTGCTAACTCTAACATTTTATTTATTTTAATCTAATTAATTTCCCCGGCATGTCTACTATTTATGTTAATTTTCGCTTTAATAATTTTTGCTTTACCCTTAGAATTATCTTTTGCAGAATCAAACTTAGTGGAAATTCTTTTCAAAATAGGAGTAAGTTTGGTCAACATTTTTTGAGATTAAGTCAATATTTTCAAATTTAGTCAACTCTTTTAAATTCAGTCAAATCTTTCAAATTCAGTCAAACTTTTTTCAACTTTAGTCAATAATTTCAAATTGAGCAAGTCTTTCAAAATTATTCAATTTTTAAACTAGTCAACCTTTCAAAAGTCAGTCAAATCTTTAAAAGTTAGTCAATTCCCTAATCGTCGGTCAACTTACAAAATGTTTTACATTGAAGATATGATTTATATCAATCATCTAAATTATATTTTAAATGCAAATATGTATTCTGGACAAATAAACATATAATTATGTATTAAAAATCATACAAGCAGATAAACATACAAATTCGAAACAGATAAGCACACAAATTTTAATATATCAAAAATCATACAAATAAAACGCGAAACATTAGAAGTTGTAGTAGTATTTTTAATTAAATAATAAAAGATCAAATACTGGCCAATAGCTACATTGAGGCAATTAACCTTGTATTTCATATCATACAAAATCGGCATTCCACAAAAACTTTTCTTTTTGTTTGTTATTTCAAATATGTCCCGTATTGTTTTTTAAGGCTCAATTAATTTATATTCATACTGCTTTATTTAAGCGTAAAACACTCTCTAACGTTATTTTATTTAGAATTGAATTGAAGACTTTTCTTTAAGAGTGAAGAGCTCTTTCTTATTTTTAGAGTAATATTAGCCTATTTGCAAAACTCTATTTAAGATGTAGTCACATTTTTAATTTTTTTTTATTTGCAGCAATTATGAGTTTCAGCATTAAAATTGTAAAAGTCAATCTTGAATTTTAAATATTAAAATTGCGTTCAAATCAAAAGATTGGTGCTGTTGGAATAATGCGAAGGCATTGGCATGGATCTAAAATTGGTAGTTTAAGCTTTGAAAAGAAATACTTTTAATTTCAAATATATACCTGTGAAATTTCAGATATAAATATAAAATATTTATTGTCAAACTTTAAGCACAAATTTACAACTTCGATCGCACATGACTGAAGTTATTGCTTTCAAAGTAGTTCAATATGCAAACAATTTATCTTCAAGATTAGGGGTGAATAAAACTAAATCGAAAATCAAATTAAACCGTAAATCAAGTCAACCCGAGAAAAAAACCCAACTAGTGGTTTGATTTGACTTGGTTTGATATTGACGAAAAAAACCCCGACTATATTTGGGTTGGTTTGATTTTGATTTTAAAAAATCAACCCGAGGCCAACCAACCCGACATTATATATATATATATCCTCTTAACATATTATTTTTAATTTGACTTGAAATTTCGCCTTAAAAGTGAATTATATATGTAATCTCTCTCTCTCTTTCTCTCTCTCTCTCTCTCTCTCTCTCTGTATATATATATATATATATATATATATATATATTATATATATATTATATTTATTCGAGAAAAAATAT
>DF362299.1:20347-32780 GCA_000787875.1 Solanum virginianum
GAAATATTTGAATCATAAGTTAATTATATATTTTTATAAATACTTTATCAAAAAATTAAGAAAAAAACTCGAAAACACGAGAATTTCGAGAAAAAAAAAAGTCTAAAAATTCGAAAAACTTGAAAAAAATCTGAAAAACCTGAAAACTCGAAAAATTCAAAAAAAATTGAGAAAACCCGAGTTTTATTGATTTGGTTTGATTTTTATATTTAAAAACTCGACATAAATGATTTGATTTGATATTTAAAAAATTTGAACCAATCCGATCCATGAACATCCTTATTCAAAATTATGACAAATATAATCTAATGCACCCGTCATTATTAAGCCCATTGTTTTAAAAAATAATAATAATTGTGGGGCTGTGTTTTTTGATCATGATGCAACTCATGACTACCCTTGCAGTGATGGAGTCTGTATTTTCATCAAAAGTGTTTATATTTTTAGAACATGAGTGGATGATTTTTGTATCAAGAATATTTTAACAATTGATATATATCAAAATATTTATATTATTTTAAAAAAAATTTTAACAAAAAATATTTATCTAACTACTCTTGGATAAATATAGCTTCGCCCGTGAGCCCTTGAGCGTCCATTGGAAAACAGCAATTCATAAAGCCACCAATATGGATGATTTCTTCCACAAGTCAATAGGTCAAAGATGGAATGCTTCAAATGAAAGCTACTTAGGAAAACATTTTGTCAACAAATACAGTGTAATTTTACGAAAAGATCATTCAGTTTATTATACCAAAAGTCATAAAATTAATTTTTGTAACAAATAAATACTCATATACACACTTACTCATCACGCAAAAAGTACAAGTAAATTGTGATGAGTACGCACGTATACATACACCAAGAATATTTACTATCGTTTAAACATGTATTGACATAGGGAAATACATGAAGGTAGACCCTTGGCTCATGTATCAATCTCGATAAAAGAAGAAAATAATAATAGCAAAAGCATAAGATAAAAACGATAACAACAGTTAATTCAAACAGAATAGTGACATAATAAAACAATTCTTCTTACTTTGATCAAGAACTTGTTTTGACAGAATGAATAATTTACAAATTTGAAATTAAAGAATTCACAAGTTAAGAAGTGTAAATATCTTTACACAACAAACAATGATCAGAAATTAATCTTCCTATAATACTTCCTTGTTCAATTTTCATACCACTACTCTGCTTGTTCCAAAGATGAACTCCATAAGTTCTCCCACTAAGTTGAAGCAATTTTGCATCTATCCATCTTGAATGAGTTCTTGTATTTAATTTCTTGAAGAATCCAGAAATTCGAATCCAATCAACTGGATAAAATGATATTGGTGGCATTACGGTGAGATTGAGCTGATATTTTTCGTGGGAAGTCATCAATTTTTCTACCACTCTTGAAACCAAATATGGTCCATTTTGTCCCCACTTATTTCCATCAAAAGAGAGAGCAAATTCCTCCATAAACTTGTAAAGAATAGGATGCTTTTTATCAAAAATCAACACTGCATTATTCAATCTTGTCCAATTTCCATTTGGGGATACGGTTTGCGCTCCAATAGAATTTCTCAATCTCGAAAAATCCTTCAGAATGATGAAATCCGTGTCAAGATAAACACCACCGTACTTGTACAGTACAGCTAGTCTAATCAAATTAGACAAATTCTGAGCCAATGGAATTTCACCAGGATCCTTTTCTCCTTTCCCGAGGTCATCAAACCAAGACTCAACCGGTGTCCTGTTGAACAGAAAAGATAACTCCGGAGTAATCGCCACAACTTTATACCCCAATTGAGTCAAAGGTTTCAAGATTCTAACCCCACGGGGCGTATCTAGAGTTTGGGACAGAATTATCAAACACCCTTTTGGATGAGATTTAAACAGCGTCTCCAACGCGAAAAATTCCCTCTTCCCAAAAGAATTTGCAGGGGAAATCCATGTCATGAAGAACTGAACATTGCATTTTCTTGAATTTAGGAACTTGTCAACTCTGATATTGAACTGTCTTGACAATCTAGACGACTTCAATATACTAAACTCAGGTAATTTTTTCTTGAACCAAGAAATTCTCTGTTCAACTGTGAGATTAAAAGGAGGCACTAAATTCACGTGATCTTCAACTTCTTGTTCATCTTTGATTAATATTTCCTTCTTTGAAAAAAATGGTTTCTGTACAAAAGTCGATTTCAATGGCTGTTCAGAACTTGTTTTCGATACAAAAGCGATTGAATGAGAGGAAGAAAGATTAGAAATGAGACTATCACAAAAAGTGACAATAAATACAATCAAAGCAAATGAAAGAACAGACAAAAGATGAACTTTTTTGGTTCTGTTTTTTCTGTAGTAATCAAACATGTTCAATATCGAAAATTGAATCGAAAATTGGAAAATAAAAAAAGTAGAGGAGAAAAGATGAATATTTGGAAATTCTTCAAGAAAATTTATAGTAAACCAAATTTGAAAACTTCGATAATTTGGTTTAGAGATGACTTATGGCTGCTACTTGGAAAGGGAATAAAGGAGAAGAATGTTGACTTTTGGAAAAACAGATATTCTTTTTGGTTTATTTTATTATAGGAAATGATTTTTTTTTCTTTTTATATATATAAGAGTAATAAGGAAGAATTTTGAAAAGGTAATTTCATGTTCTTATTTATTAATAATATAATATATTGCTTTGTTTTTAAAAAATTTGGGTCGATAGTTGCACGTAAAGAAAGTTCTATACATATAATATAGAATATAGAATACTCATGTTTAAATATATCAATAAGGTTTCATTGACTTTTTCATTGCATAATTATTTTTAGTGTTAATCTCTTTTATATATGCCTTCTAAAAATGTATTAGTAAAAGATTTTTGATGATTGTGTCCAATTATAATATATATTTATCAATTTGATTGTTACTAGTATCAATTTGGTTTGGTTCGATTATGCAATTGTTAACATACACAAAAATAAAAGTAATGATCCATTTAAAATGAAAAAAAAGTGACAACAATCCATTCAAAATGAAAAATAGTTAGAACGATTGCTATTATAGAACTTTCAATCAATAAATTTATTGTAAAAATAGTTTCAAAATTCACCATTTTGACCTAGAAGAAAGAGATAGTATCATTCTAGTCCCACCAAGAATTGTCATAAACATGAAATCAATAAGATAAATGTTCTCGTCTTGAACATTTACGCTTTTATAAGTAGATTGAAAAATACAAAATATTTTTTAAATAATATATTATGTATGTATAATTATAAAATATATGAATATCATTTGTCAGTTCGATATATAATTTGTCGGTTCGATTTAATTATTTCTTTGATTTTTCAAAACAAATCCAAACCCAAACTAAAAACTATCAATTTTCAAAAAAGTAAAATCAAAACAAACCAAATCCAAATAAAATTAGTTTATTTATTCGATTTGATTCAGTTTTTCAAACATCCCTAGTGATAGCAATTGAATTACTATTTTTTTCACACAACCAATCAATGTTTATTATAAAGCTTGACTTGTAATTACCTTATAAATTATTTGATTGTGCAAATATTTTATACTCACCGCTAAGTTGTGTAATGGTTTAGTGTAGTTCAAGTTTTGGTTAAAAGGAACTTAGGTAGTTGATTTTCTACATATTTAAAATAAATCAAATCTAACGTAATATAAATTTATTGAATTTGAATATTATTGGTTTGAGTCAGTTAATTGATTTTATACCTTTCTATATAATGTTCCCTGAGAACTAGTCATTAAATATTTTATATATTTAAAACTTGGTTGCCATGAATGGAACAAAGAAGATTAATGTAAACATTAATGAAAGAGAAATGAGTATAAATAAAAATAAATATTTTGTATATTTAAAACGCCTATTATAAATTTAACGCATTTTTTGAATGTTCATTAATAAATATTTTCTGGTACATGTACCTAATTAAGTCAATATTACTTTGCTTAACTTATCTATTAATTAATGATAAGATTTAAGGAAAATAATTTAATTGTCTTTTCATATGTTTGAACTCATCCTTTTATTTTAAAATTATAATTGATTCAGTAAATTAACTTGATTAAATGTTATTTCTTTATACAATTCATTAAATCAACCAAGTTATTATTTGTAACATGATGAAACTGTTTATTTATTGATTTCTGAGTTTGATTTCTTTTTATTATTATCATGTCTTTAAATTTGATTTAATATTTGGATTAAATATATTAAAACATATTTTAGAATATCTAAAAGGATAAATTTATGAAATAGTTTGAGTTGATGTAAACCTCTTCAACTATGGATCTTTTCTTTTTTCTTTCCTTATCCAGCTATAGAATTCATTTCCAACTCAAATTTCTTTAAATTCAAATTTAAATATCATATTAATTTATTAAAAGAAGATCAATTTATTACTCTTCCTTATTGCTTATTAAAAGAATATCACAATTTTCTATCTATGTATTTGAATTGTGAGAAATATTGAAATGAATAAGATTACTTTAAAAATTTTAATAGATAACAATAAGAAGTAAAAGAATATTAGTTTGTTACTCTTCCTTACTCTACTGTATTTTAATTTTTTTCCCTCAAGTTTGTTTTCTCCTTTTCTCGTTTATTTTATTTTTTATTTTTGTGATTTTCTTTCTTTCTTTCTTTTGTTTATTATTATTATTATTATTATTATTATTATTATTATTATTATTATTATTATTATTATTATTATTATTATTATTATTATTATTATTGATGTTATTGTTGTTGTTAACTTGTTATTGTTATTATTAGTATTATCATGTCTTTAGATTTTATTTAATATTTAAATTAAATATATTAAAATATATTTTAGAACAATGAAAGGATAAGTTTATGAAATAGTTTGAGTTGATTTAAAATTCTTTATAGATCCTTATTTTTTTTTCTTCCTTATCCAATTATAGAATTCCATTTCAACTCAAATTTCATCTAAATTCAAAATAAATAATAAAATATCGACTGTTATATATTTATACCCAAAATCTCTAGTTTTAATCCAAATACTAGTAAATCTTGTTAACTTGTTTTTTGTATTTTGATTTTGAGATTTTTATGAGTATAGTGTAGTCTTATTCCTGTTACGTGACAATTGAAACTACTAAGAATCATTTTTGACATTTAAAAGAAATATATATAATAGTTTAACTCATAGTCATTGATTTAAAATCAGAGGAATTAATTTATGATCTTATTGGATATTGTTTCTCAAATCCAAAAATGTTGAGGGAATAAAATGAGCTTTACCCTTTTGTTTCAAAATATATATTCTCACCAACTTACCAAATTTGATGGATTCATTAAGGACATTAGAATATTTATCTCTTTAACTTGAAATATGATTACCTTATTATTATGGTAAGTACATTAAGTTTCAATGTGAATTTGTTTTGCTACTATAATTTTCAACATTAAAGAGATTTGGCTTTAAATATAGTATTTGACTAAAAAATTATTATGTTGTGAAGAAATTTTTCTATAAATAATCATCTTATTTCATTTTTTATTGGTCAATACATTTTTTTGAGATAGTCATTAGATACATAATTTTCTTCATTTTCCCCCAAAAGTCGAGTCATGGAAGGAAAAAAGACTCTAGGACGTCAAAAGATTCCGATGGCCAAAATAGAAAAAGAAAGTAGTCGATACAGAACATTTTCCAAACGTAATTCAACTTTATATAAAAAGGCGAGTGAAATCACTGAAAAATATAATGTTGATATGGGACTTATATTATTTTCACCGACCGACAAACCCTACTCTTTTTTCCACCCTACAATTGATGCTGTTGTTGATCGTTTTTTTAGTCCACATATGCGGTCAAGTGAAAATGATCGTGTTGCTATTGCAAACTCTCGGGAAAAAGTGAAGGAATTAAAAAATGAGCTTGACGAGCTTGAATTCGTTGAAATGGTTCTATCTAATGGTACTGATGAGGCGGACATCGAAAAGTTGTGGGGATCTATAATGAAATTTAATGAAGAGGAGGTAAAAGAATTGGAGCTTTGCTTGAACTCTATTGATCTTGATTTGAATAATTGTTTGATGCAGGTGAAAAATGATGCTTCTTTCGCTACACAAGCACCTCCAGAAATGGCTGATTAAACATATGGTGATTTCTTATAGATGTATTATTTTAATTTGTTTGCATTTCATACATCTTGAAAGTTCATTTTAGGTTTTTGGTTTTTAAAAGAACTTTATGTTGTTTACTTGTTACTTTATCTGTTTGATGTTCGATTTTAATGTTAAAACAGTCGCATAGTTGAGGATCTATCTTTTTATTATTTATAGTCTGGCGGCTCTGTTCAGCGGTGCTTTAGCATTGTAGTTTCTTTATAGTTAAATTAATTAGCGATTTATCTTGCTTGATTGGAGGAGTTTTTTAGTTGAACAATTGCTATAAATAATATTTTTTAAAAAATTAAACTTTGGGCCTGTGGCCCGTTTTATTTCAAAAAACTAATAGCTTGAAGCCCCATACAAACCAAATAGCCCAAGATACAACCTAGGCACTTTTCTAATTGTGACCTTCCACTTACTCTTCGTCTCCTCTAATGTTTCTGTGGACGCGACCCTTCAATTTCTTTTTCTCCGCCTCCGGATATCTAACTTCCTATGCGAATTTCGTATTGGTGGACCAGAGGATGTCTCTTCAATCTTCCCATTCGGTCATCACTCTTCTCGTTTTGCTGGTTTGGTATCCCTTTTTGGGAGCTGTTTAGCCTAGGTGTAGCTAGGTTTTGCACGGTTCCTATGCTTGGCCAAAGTTGTATATATGTTAGTTGTGCAAACTTTTGGCCCCTATGAATAGCTCTGTATGTTAACTCTGTTGTTCCTCTACTTTGATTCTTAATGAAGGAATATCATGCTTGTCTGAATTTAGAATCTTCCTTGCTAGTGTAGGAAGCTCACTAAATGATCTAAATTATCATTTGTCTTTATTTATGAATGATGTGTTAGCTATGTAGTCAGCTAGCAATTGGCCTCTCTAAAAACATACACCATTTGTATCCTAGCTATCTCCATTAGACACTGAATTTCCTCCACTATTTTCAAAGGTACTTTCTAGTTTTCCTTAGAATGTTCCTTAAGTTTAGTGAGTCAGTCTCAACAACTATGCATTCAAACAGATGTGAGACACAATATGTTAATGCTTCTTTGACTGTGTTGTCTCTACAATCTTGTTAGTAGAATTCCAAATATAGTCAGCTTCAGCATATATAAAATCCCCTTGAAAATCTCTAACACAAAAACCATATGAACTTCTTCCTGGATTCCCTTTGTTGGCACCATTGGTATTCACTTTTGCCCATCCTTGTTGTGGCAATATCCACCTTACTATGTTAACCAACGTCTTTAGATAATAGTTTTGCAAGAGATCAAAACAACCAATCCACTTATTAGGTATCTGTTTCCAGCTTGGAAACAAGTACCTAATCAGCTGATGAATGATTTTTAGACAGTTATTATAGATCTTACTGAAGTTCTCTACTTTACCATATCTAATATTATTCCTTCTTTTTCAAAACTCCCAAACTATAATAGCTGGTATAACATTCATGGCTGATTTGGCTCTTAGTCTAGCTTCATGTCTCCACCGCTTATTTAAAGTAAGTATGAGGGATCCTTCCATAGCAAAACCTGCACAAGTAACAAACTTTCCCCATAGCTTTTGAGCTACTGGGGATGTTAGGAATAAGTGATTTATATTTTCATCTATTCTAATGTCACAACAAACACATTTTGACACTATTGGGATCCCCATGGTTCTCAAGTTGTCATCAATAGGTATCCCCCTTCTCAATATTCTCCACAGAAAGAAATTTTTTTGTTAGGGAGACCCTTTACCCAGACTTGCTTGTACCAATCCACTTTTTGTCTTTTTGTGTCTCAATATACAGTAAAGTTTTCATTCTTACTTGTAGTCTGCCATGACAATAACTCCTTCATTTTTTGGTTTGATCTCATTGATAATATATTAAGCCATTTCAGTTGATAAATTATCCCTTAAGATCCTCTCATTCTAGTATCCTTCTATCATGAAATCCTTGGCCTCAATTTCATCTTCTTGAGCAGATTCTTTTTTCCTATAATATAAAACACCCCATTTTGTCCAGTTATCAAATTTAAACTGGATGTTCCTGCTTTTAGCTGCAACTAGATATAAGGCTCCTCTCCATATCTTACTGCGATCATACCCTTCCACACCTGTGAAGCCCCTATTCCTCCAACCAAGGTGGGCTGAAGTTTCTTGCAGTATTTATTACTCATGAAACAACTCCATAAGAAACGTACTAAGGTTCTAAAATTCTACCATAACTTAGCCAATAATGCTTTGCTTATATCAGCTAGGTTTCTAAAAACCAATCCACCCTCCTTGTAGGAAGACATAAGTCCTCCCATGCAAATCAGTGCCTTTTTTTTTTTCCTGACAGTGAGTTCCCCCAAAAAAATCTGGCAAATATCTGATGTATTGCCTTCATGACACCTTTTTGGTAAGGGGTGGGGGGTAGGCATAGCTGATAATAAATGTATTGACATGGATTGCAATACTTGTTTTATCAGTATTATTTTTCCCCAAAAAAATAGGAACCTATTTTGCCAAGATCAAATTTTCCTCGAGATCTTCCTAACAATTTCTTCAAAGTGGCCCCCCTTTTTTCTTTCATAGTATATAGGACAACCCAAGTATGTGAAAGAAAATTCATCCTGCCTAATTCCTATCAATTTTCTCAATCTTGACCTTCCACTTACTCTTCGTCTCCTCTAATGTTTCTGTGGACGCGACCCTTCAATTTCTTTTTCTCCGTCAATCTAATTGAGAAGATTAGAGGGAACTTGTCATGAAGATAGAAGAAGCTTTTGAACTTGTTTATAAGCTGTCTAAATTCCTCTTCATAGCTCCTTAGATTCTTCATCATTTTAATAATAGTCATCATGTCTCCTGAGCAGCATAAAATAATATCATCTGCATAGGACAAATGATTCACTTCAGGGCTCCATTTAGGCAAACTGTACCCCTTAAAGTCTTTATCCATATGCAGGCTGTTTAAGCCTTTGGATAGAACTTCTGCAGTAATAATGAAAAGAGTGGGTGACAAAGGATCCCCTTGCTTGAGTCCTGTTGTGGATTGAAATAGACCATAAGACTGTCCATTAACAAGGACAGAACACCAATTGCTAGAGATCAGCCTCCACATCATGTCAATAATGCTTTCAGAAAACCCAAACTTTCTCAATACCTTAGTTACATAAACCTAAGATTCCCTATCATAAGCTTTAATCATATCAAGCTTCACTACCACATTGATGAATTTATTTCTCCTATTGATGTTTCTAATAATCTCATGGGCTAATAATACATTTTCAATAACACTCCTGCCTTTTACAAAACCTGACTGATTGTAAGAGATTATCTTATGCAATACCCTGACCAACCTCTCGTGTATCACCCTTAATATGACCTTGTTGATAAACAACTAAGGTTGATGGATCTTAAATCAGAAAAAGATTTTAGGGCTCTTTTTTTTAAGAATTAGTACCAAGTTTGTGTGAGTAATATACCTGGCAACTCATGCCCACTAAAGAAGGCTCTAGCCACATTCAATAGATCATCTGTCAAAATGTTCCAACACTATTGAAAGACAAGTCCAGTAAAGCCATCTGGATCAGCTGCACTGCTTCCCCTAAGCTCAAATATAATCTTTTTAATTTCTTCAAGTTCTGGCCACTTAGGCAACTCCTTATTATCTCTATCTGTAATCAAGTGTGGAATGTTATTCAGCATTCTGAAATCTGAATTAATATTATCCTCCCTGAACTGGTTCTAAAAAAAACTCCACTGCTCTATCCCTAATATCAATCTTAGTTATCCAAGCTACCCCTTGCTTATCTGTAGTTTCTTTCTTATTCTCTGGACAAAAAAGTGATAAAAATTTGAGTTTTTGTCACCGTGAACAAACTAATTTGTACCTATTTTTTGTCTCCAAAAATCTTGCTCTAGCTTTTAGAAACCTTTTCAAATTTGTCTCTACTTTGTTCAATTGGGCCCTATTTTCTAGCGAAGGGTCTACCTCAAGTTATGCCTCCTTTACTTTAATTATATCTTCAAGAGTAGCTTTTTGTATGAAAATATCCCCAAATTATCTTTACTTCAATTTAGCATGAAACTCCAAAAAAGGGAAACCTTTGAAATCTGCCTTCCAGTTCTACTGCATTATCTCCTTGGAAGTTTTTGTGTTTACACCAGAATGCAAGGAACATGAAAGGTCTTGCAATGTTATCCACTTCTATCCTGCAAATGACATGCAAAAGGGCATGATCAGACCCAGCCTGAAAAGATGATGCACTTTACTATTGGGGAAAATTTGAAGGAACTTTGCATTCATTAGAATTCTATCGAGCCCCTTGAATATACACTTTCATTAATTCTTCTATTTTTCCAAGTGTATTTGCTCCTTGAAAACTTTATTTCTGATAAAGCACATGAGCCTATACACTAAGCAAACTCCACAAACACTTGATTTGTAAATTTCAAACCACCTAGTTTTCCTCCTTATTTAATATCACATTGAAGTCTCTACCAACCATCCATGGGATATTTACAACATCTACTTCTTCAAGCTCCTCTCGTAGTTCCAGCCTTTCTAATGTTGTACATCAGGCATATACTGAGTGATTATGAAAATCATGTCACCTTTACTGAATTTTATAGTAATATGTTGGTAGGAATCCATGAGAATATCACCTTCCCAATCATTCCTCCAAAAAATCTAGATCTTGCCAAAACTATTCATCAAGGCATTATTAAAACCCAATCTCCTTCTATATGGATCTATGTTCTCAGGATCTTGAAAAAGTTTCATAAAAGCTATAAAAGAGTAATGATTTCTTTTATTTAGATCTATCAATCTTCCAAATGCATTTTGAGTATTAACAAACCTGATATTTCAAAAAAGGGACTTTGTCCATCATTGATCACAACTTGCAACCCTACCCCCTACTCTTTGTTTGCACTTGTAAAGAAATTTTGGATTTCTCTCTTCCTGCTTTTAAGTTATATGTATGTCTTAGAGAAAAGTCTCCACCCTTGCTTATTTGTAAATGTTGTATTCAATCCCATATCCTTCATTTACATCAGCTTGTAAGTCATCCTCTGACCTGTTCTACCAATCCTTATCCTACTGATCAATCTTCCCATATTCACCACCTTCAGTTAACTTCCCTGTCTCTTTTTTATTCTTCACATCAGAATCAACTACATCATCATCCTCTTTGATCATCTACAATAGTATCATCTTTTGTTCCTTATTGATGGATATTTGTTGGATTGGTGTGTATTTACAACCTCATGTACCTGTTGTGATTGTTCAGGAGTGTCACCTTCATCTCCCTTTATGTCCTTCTTATGTTTTTCACCTTTAAAAGTTTCTGTTACCCAATCCTTTATAGATTTAGAATTTTCTTTGGCTGGCTTCTCCTGTTGCTTTGTTGAACTGGCAACATCTCCATCAGCATCATGAGTATTAAATTTATTTTGAGTTTTGACCTCCAAAGGTCTGTCTTGTTATCTCTTTCTAACCCATTTCTAATATATCAAGTATATAACAACTAAACACAGTAGGTTGGTTATACATATATAGAAAATCATAATGTTCAGAATTCATACTCGACTTATCAATTTCAGATTTATCAATTTAATGCAATTTCAACAAGAATCCTCTCAAGGGATCCACATCCAAATAAATTATATATCGAAATGTGACACCCGATTCAATAACATGTTAGAACATGAAATTTGATTCAATAATGTGTTAGAACGTGACCCCCCTAATCTACAATCACAATCACAATCATAACCACAATGAATAATTTACAACTTGCCAAGTTCGAGTAATAGGTTTATTGTGTACAATTTAATAATGAGAAATCATCAATTAGCTTTATAGCATTATTCCCCTTTTCAAATACATGCATGAAGTATCATGAAGTAATTAAGAGGCATATGTAACACAAATTAGAATATTAAACTATTGCCTACCTCGAATTAAGCGTTGAATTCTATAGAATTGAAGTTTTTCCCCTTTTCAAGCATCCTAGCTTATTCTTGGTTTGTAAACAATCAAGGAAACTATATAATCAACAATAATAACCTAACTGTATCGAAATTCTAACTATTGGCCACTTTTATGATCATCTCTCCTAAATAGGGCTTACCCACCATAAATTACAGGTTTAAATGCTTTCTGTGACAATTTCTCCTAGAATTTAAGGTTTTAAAATCAATTTTCAAGTTAGGGAAGCAATTAACTTATCTTTAACGATGAAACTGGAGGAAAACTGAAGAGAAATAACCCTAGGTCGTTTCAGGTCTCTCAAAGATGAAGTGGGAGAAAT
>DF362299.1:32801-44267 GCA_000787875.1 Solanum virginianum
CTGGTCTCTCAAAGATGAAGTGGGAGAAA
Source organism: Solanum virginianum (assembly GCA_000787875.1). NCBI lineage: Eukaryota > Viridiplantae > Streptophyta > Magnoliopsida > Solanales > Solanaceae > Solanum > Solanum virginianum. The sequence continues at coordinate 32,831 of DF362299.1, forward strand.
TAAACACAAATTTAAAAATTTTCTTAGTTAAAATCCACGGCTGTCCCACCATGATGACCATTTATCCCTCAATGAGGGCACTGCCATAGCGGGAACAATCTCACTATAATGGATTGCATGAAAATAGAAAATTTCGTAACTCACATCTAAATCTCTTTTTTTACAATACACTCTCATACAATAACGTTCAATAATATACCATTTACGTCAAAATCAATTTTAGAAGTTCTACTCACTCGAATTTAGTTCCGTAAAGCTGAAAAGTTCCTTATCGTCTTAGCTATCAACTTGTATGACCAAATTCAATTTAACCTTCAACCTATCACCAGATTTTCCTAGACCTTCCATGACTCAAATTTCTTCCAAAATTGACTCAAACTATAGTTGCTTTATTAAGTTTCAACTGTCATTCTGAGTTGAGCATATTTCAAGTTCGTTATCTATCCTTTCATTTTTTTACATACCGTATATTCTATGTACGGACACCATTTGGCGCTGTATCATTTTATGATGCAGATTCATGTGATAGAGATCGTCAACAAGTGCTTCGTTGAGATCCATTTCATTTCAAAGTTCGTGGGGTGAGACCTCCTTGCTCTAGAATGATCTATGTATGTTTTTCATAGTAAAGTGTTAGAATTTTTATTTCTTTATGATAGTCATGAACCTGTCATTGACACCTTCTAGACAGTGGAGGTAGAGACTTCACAAACTAGATAAAAATAAATTTAGAGTTGATATTTTTATTTCTTGGATTGTTTTCTTTAAAACTATTAGCATTTGAGTAGATGTGGATTATTTTGCTTAAATCTATGTTTCTGATATAAAATGACTTAAGCTATTGATTGAGATAGTCCACTTAGATGTGGTACTTTCTATTAAATTGAGTCTTCCGTTGTGTGAATGAATGTGCAATCAGGCCAAATGGTTCGCTTGGGAACCAACAATGATTTTTGAGTACTGATCACGTTTAGAGTATCCTTTCGAGATGTGACAAAAATACTACTAAAAAATAATAATTTAAGAGCAAATCACATGTATAAAAACTCTAGAATATCAGCCATATCACTGATTCGTTTTTTACAATCTTAAAATTCTTCTCATTTTTATTGAAAATCTAAATTCTTCACTTCTTTTTCTTGAAATTCTTTTCAATTTACCATTTTTGTTAAAATTCGAATTTCGATCTTTCTAGGATACATAATGACATTCACTTTCTGGGAAAATGAAATAATATAGGATGGATACTATTGGAAAGAATCATGTTAGTTAATATTAGTTAGTTAGTCATAATATTAGTTAGGGGATAATTAATGATTGGTAGTTAGGCAGTTAGTGATTAGTTAAGTTGGTATCACATGTAGGAGAGTACATATTAGTTAGTGTGGATCATATTAAATGTATGCATATATATACTTGTACATTACACTTTGAGAGTAATACAATCAGAAGAATACTTTCTTCTCACTTTACTCATTTCTTCTCTCTCAATCCTAACTGCTCCATTCCCAATTCCTTCACTTTCATGGTATCAGAGCAGGAGGCTCGAATTAACTCTCCGATATAGTCGACCAGTGTAGCATTCACCGAAAAGTAGCTTGAATCGATGGCAACAATGGCGGACTCCACAACCAACGCCACTGCTAGTGTTACAACTCAAGTCGAAACCCTCGATCAAGTTGAAAAAAGGCGAAATCACCCACCATATCTGCATAATTCCGACACGCCGAGGTCTGTTCTTACAACTGTACAACTTACAGGACCGAAAAACTACTCACTATGGAGTAGATCGATGTTGATCAATCTCCGAGCTAAAAGCAAGCTCGAATTTGTCCTCGGAACATACAAACGAAGCAACTACAAAGGAGAGATGGAGGAGCAATGGGAGAAGTGCAATGCATTTGTTTTAGCATGGATTATGAACACTGCATCAAAGGAACTTCTCAGTAGCATAGTCTACGCAACGAATGCGGCAATGGTCTGGACCGACCTAAAAGAGAGGTTTGATAAAGTTGATGGATCCAGAGAATACCAGTTACATAGGGAAATATGTACAATCAACCAAGGTACCATGTCTGTTTCTGCCTATTTTTCAAAATTAAGGCTTCTATGGGATGAGTTTGATGCCTTGGTTCCCCCACCCTCATACAACTGTGACAACTCTAGGACTTATATTGATCATTTGACGTGTTTGAGACTGTTTGCTTTCTTAATAGGGCTGAATAAGGTCTATGCCCATACTCGTAGCCAGATTTTGATATTGTATCCTTTGCCCAGTGTTGGCAAAGCCTATGCCATGATTATGGCAGATGAAGGCCAGAGATTGGCTGCTAATTCATATGCAGGACACATTCCATAGCAGATGGCTCTATATGAAGGGAGAGGAAGTCTTCCTAATGTGCCAGATCAGATGGCCCTATTTGCAGGAAGGGGAGTTAATCCTCCTAGGAAGTTTCAGCCCAGGAAGAAGAACTGGGATCAGATTTGCAGCTATTGTAAGATTCAGGATCATGTTAGAGAAGAATGCTACAAGTTGAATGGTTATCCTGTTGAGTGAAAATTCAAGAAAAAGTCTGGAGGACCAGTTAATAGGAATCAAGATGTAGTTATTACAGTGGCCACCACAATGAATGAGATGGAATTGACTGATGGTTTTGCTCCTATGAGTAATGTGATGACAGGAAAATCTATTGACTTATCCACTCAGCCTACATTCACTCCCACTCAATATAACAGGATCTTGCACTTGTTAGAAAGAGAAGATGCAGAAAGTTGAGGCAAGGCAGCACCAGATCACATGGTCAATATAACAGGTATGGACATCACTCCTAATGCTTTCTCTGTAAGCAATGGTAGGATGCAGGGTAAAATTGAAGGAGGACAGAAAAATTGGATAGTGGACTCAGGTGCCACATGTCATATGACACACAAGCTAGATAGGCTATGTTATGCATCTAGTTGTATCAATAGGAAGGTACATTTACCCAATGGTGAGACTACAGAGGTATCATATACTGGTTGTTGTAATGCAATTGATGGGAAAGTATTAGATAATGTGTTAGTAGTGCCTGATTTCAAACACAATCTACTTTTAGTATCTAAATTAACTAAGCAACTGAATTGCTCAATTAATTTCTTTCCTGAGTTTTTTGTGCTTCAGGACCTATCTAGTGGAAAGGTGAAGGGGATTGGTAAGGAGAATGATGGATTGTACTATCTTCCAACAACATCTGGGGAAGGTAAAGAAGATCAGAGGGTATTGATGGCACAAAGCTCTATTGCAGAGAGGCTGTTGTGGCATAATAGATTGGGTCATCCTTCCATGACAGTATTGCAATAATTGTTCAAGAATAAGCATCTCAGTAATAGTGATGCATGTAGTAAATATGTTGTTTGTCCTCTTGCTAAGCAAACTAGACTGCCATTTCCTATAAGCATGTCTAGGGCATTAGGCATTTTTTATTTGATTCATATGGATGTATGGGGACCCTACAGAGTTGCAACTCATAATGGTTTTAGATTCTTTTTAACAATAGTTGATAATCATTCAAGAATGTGTTGGTTGTATTTGATGAAATTGAAAAGTGATGTTTTTTCTATATTGAAGTCTTTTCTGAAATTGGTGCAAACTCAATTTAGTAAGACTGTTAGAAGCATAAGGACTGACAATGGTGCTGAGTTCTTTAATAATGAATACTGCAACCTACTGAAATCCCTTGGTATTATCCATGAGAGTAGTTATCCATATACTCCACAGTAAAATGGAGTAGTTGAAAGGAAACACAGGCATATACTTGAGGTTTTTAGAGCAATCAGGTTTCAAGGCAACATTCCTATCAATTTTTGGGGAGAGTGTGCGTTATCTGCTGTGTATCTAATTAACAGACTTCCTACTGCAGTTTTAAAAGGCAGGTCTCCATATGAGCAGTTTCATGGACATGAAGCAAGTATCAACCACTTGAAGACTATAGGTTGTTTGTGCTATGCAATAAAGGTGATCAAGCAGCAACTACAAAGGAGAGATGGAGGAGCAATGGGAGAAGTGCAATGCATTTGTTTTAGCGATGACCTTTCTGTATGTGATGAGGACAAGGACCTTTCTGTGCCTATTCCAGTAGCTGATGCATATTCAGAAGAGGATCCAATGGTCATGCATAACTTTCCATCAACTCCAGAGGTTATCTCAGATGTAGGATAAAACATTCAACCTGCCACTGATTCACCTGCCAATGATACTACTGCACTCCCAATCAGAAGATCTACTAGAGTTTCTCATCCTCCTATTTAGATGAGAGATTATGAGAACTAGACCTCCAGAACATATTGTCATTCTCAGAGCAACTATGTGTGCTATGACAATGTGTCCTCCAAATACAAAGCTTATCTGTCCAGATTCTCTACAGATGTTGAACCAAAGACTTTTGAGGAAGCAATCAAAGACAAAAAATGGATAGATGCCATGCAACAAGAAGTACAAGCACTGAAGGCAAATGGAACATGGGAGATAGTTGAACTGCCAGAAGGGAAGAATATTATGGGTTGCAAAGGGGTGTTCAAGATCAAGTATAAGGCTGATGGTCAAATTGATAGGTTCAAGGCTAGGCTGGTAGCTAAAGGCTATAGCCAAACGGAAGGGATTGATTACCAGGAGACATTTTCTCCAGTAGTCAAAATGACAACAACTAGGTCCATCATAGCATTGGCTGCCACACAGAGTTGGAATTTGTATCAGATGGATGTATTCAATGCATTCCTGCAAGGAGACTTACTGGAAGAAGTATATATGGAGCTGCCTAAGAGGTTTTACAGTAATGAAAAGGAGAAGAATCTTGTATGCAAGTTGGTGAAATCCTTGTATGGGCTCAAGCAGGCTTCAAGGCAGTGGAATGCTAAACTGACTGAAGCCTTGCTGAGTTCAGCCTACTCCCAAAGCCACTTGGATTACTCCTTGTTCACAAAGAAAAGGGGAGTGGAATAGTGATAGTTTTGGTGTATGTAGATGACTTATTGATTACAGGAAACAATGCAGAGTTAATAGCAGAGACTAAACACACTTTGCATAGTCATTTTAAGATCAAAGATCTGGGAGAACTGAAGTATTTTTTGGGCATTGAGTTCATGAGGGCCAATGAGGGTATTGTGATGAATCAAAGGAAGTATGCACTTGAATTGATAGCTGAGGCAGGTTTGGAGAATGCTAAACCTCACATGACACCTCTAGACTGCAATAAAAAATTGACAACTGTTGAGTTTGATCCAGAGGCCTTATATGAAGATGTTACAAGATATCAGAGGCTGATTGGAAAATTGCTTTATCTCACTGTCACAAGACCAGATATAGCGTTTGTTGTGCAAATGCTTAGCCAATTCATGCAGCAGCCCAAGTTGTCACAATGGAAAGCTGCATTGAGAGTCATCAAATACATTAAATTGGAACCTGGTAGGGGACTGCTCATGAGTTGTAAACAGAAGTTCCAGTTAGTTGGCTATTGTGATGCAGATTAGGCTGCCTGTCCAAGCACAAGAAGATCAGTTACTGGATTCATTTTGAAGTTTGGTGATTCACCTATTTCTTGGAAATCCAAGAAACAACATACAGTATCTAGAAGCTCCACAGAGGCAGAGTATAGGAGCCTAGCTACATTGACAGCTGAAGTTGTATGGGTGACAAGCTTATTCAAGGAGTTAGGGGTAGCACTAATGGAGCCAGTTCTCATTCACTGTGACAGTAAATCAGCTTTGCAACTTGCAGCTAATCCAGTCTTCCATGAACGAACAAAACATATCGAAATAGATTGTCATTTTATTAGAGAAAAAATTCAGCAGGGGTCCATTAAGACTGTCTACATTCATACCAAGGAACAACAAGCCGACTTGCTTACTAAAGCGCTTGGAAGGACATAACATGATCTTTTGCTTGGCAAGCTTGGACTATTGAATCTCTTCAATAGATCTAGCTTGAGGGGGAGTATTGGAAAGAATCATGTTAGTTAATATTAGTTGGTTAGTCATAATATTAGTTAGGGGACAATTAATGATTGGTAGTTAGGCAGTTAGTGATTAGTTAAGTTGGTATCACATGTAGGAGAGTACATATTAGTTAGTGTGGATCACATACAGGTAGTTAGGCAGTTAGTGATTAGTTAAGTTGGTATCACATGTAGGAGAGTACATATTAGTTAGTGTGGATCATATTAAATGTATGCATATATATACTTGTACATTACACTTTAAGAGTAATACAATCAGAAGAATACTTTCTTCTCACTTTACTCATTTCTTCTCTCTCAATCTTAACTGCTCCATTCTCAATTCTTTCACTTTCAGATACTAATAAAAATTGGTTGCTAGCATATGCATGATCCCATAGACATTTGCAAGATAAACAACATATACATAAAAGAATCAACAGGTACATATCAATCCAGATGGATATTAATGCACTATATATAACTTAGATACATACTTAGTCCAATATATATTATTTTTTTTTTAATTTATGTCACCTAAATAAAATTTGGAGAATCAATAATTTTAATATAAATTTTAGATATTTACATTTTTAACTATTTAATTTATACTATTTTTAAGTAGTTCCCAAATAATATACATATTACTCCCTTCATCCAAATTTATTTAGCCCTAATAGAATTTTGAGAATTAATCAAACTTTTTATATATTTTTTAAATATTTAAAACGATCAATTATCATGATTACAATGCTTTTTATATAATTTTAGATGATATATGCTACTCTCTTTGTCTCAATTTATCCGACATTAATAGAATTTCAAAAGTTAATTGAACTTTTATATGTCTTTTAAATATTCTAAATAGTTAATTATTGAAATTTAAAGTATTTTTTGCATTATTTTCAAATACATGTTACTTTCTCTGTCGCATTTGATGTAGCGCGATAAAATTTTTAACACTCAAACAATTTTTTTATATGTCTTATAAAATTAGTTTTTGGGATTTATAATTTTTTTTATGTTGTTTTCAAATACATGTTATCTTCTATGTCCTATTTTATGTTAGACTAATTTAAATTTTAAGATTCAACTAATTTTTTACATATCTTTTGAAGTATTTTAAATTCTTAATTATCATAGTGCCACTGATTTTTTTGGTAGTTTCTTAAAATAGATAAAAGAATTAAAAAAATAAGATAAATAAATTAAAACAAAAGGACTACTAAAAATATAAATATATCCTTAATGTGCTCAAGCAGACATGTTAACTTGCTCTGAAAAATCACAAAAAGTTATCAAACTTTCCATGAATTTTTTATGCAAATTTTTAAAATAAAAAACATATAAAATATAAAAAATTAAAATTAAAAAATATTAAAATATTATAAATATATTCCAAATTGCTCAAGTAAATATATATGGACATGTTGTCTATTCGAATAGAAACTTATAAAATAGCAATAGATAGATACAAGAATTGAACGTGCTAATATTTTGTTTGTATATAATTTCTTTAAATATAATCATACAGCTAAGCCACATGTGAGCAAATGTCAAATTCCAAAATCATTCTTCTAAATAATTGCTTCTATTCTATATAGCCTGGTGGGTTAATATTTATAGTCGCTTGTCCTAAAGCATCATCTAAAATAATATTTTCTTCGTTTTATTTTATGTAATACTTTTTTTATTTGAAATAAATTTTTAAAAAAATTGATTTTTTTTTTTAAATTTGTGATTCAAAATAATTTTTATATATTGTGTGATTGAAAATCATTTTATTATGGGTAAAAAAGAATTTTAAAGTTAAATTGTTTCCTATTATAATAAGGTGCAATTCTTTTTGGAACAGACTAAAACAGAAAGAATGCTACATAAAGTGGGATAGAAAGAGTATAATAATAAGAACAGAATAATATAAATAAGATTTGCTAAAATGACAAATATTAGATATGTATTACGGGTTGTAACATTACATAATATCAATTACGAATTTTAACAATTTAATTACAAGTTATAACATATATATATATATTATACTCATGTCATACCAATTACATACTCAAACATATATCCTAACCGATTTGAGTATGTAATTGGTATGACATGAGTATAATATATATATATATGTTATAACTTGTAATTAAATTGTTAAAACCCGTAATTGCTAGAACTTGCAATTCATTATCTAATATTACAACCCGTAATAATATATCTAATATTTGTTATTTTAGTAAATCATTCATAATATAAATAGTATAATTCTATAAAAAGGAGTATAAGGAAAATAGAGTGTACTCAAAGCATTTCAAATTAACATATGATCACTTAATTATAATTTTTCTTTTTTTCACGAATAGAAAGTAACACATACTAAATAGTTTCAAGGACAAAAATATAATAATAAATTATTTTTCTCTTTTTGGCTAATAATTATTCCAACTGATTGGACAAGTATAAAATATCGTCACTATTGATCCATACTTGCGGGAATATTTCGTTATTCCTTTTTGGGAATAATTTCATATCACCACTGTTAAATAGTTTTGGTTATATATATTTAAAGGAAAACTAATTAATTTATGACTTTTGAGTATCCCATTCATAATTTGTTTGGTTCTTTTTGCTTATCGGGGTGCATGTGACTAATTTTCAGAGTATAATAATTTATAAATTTTGAGCTAATTCAATTTTAAAAACTAGATAAAAGAAGAGAATGTTCAAATCACACTCCCTCCTAAAATAACAAATCATTAATATATTAGTAGACTTTACCATTTTATTCTTTATTTATCTTAATGTACATTAAATTAAGTTTAAAAAATTCATTAATACACTAATTAATACTGGGGTAAAATAAATAAAAAAATTAATTCTATTCTAATTTAATAAGGACTCTTATCATATGAGACAAATATTTATACAAAGATATCTCTTATAATATGGGACGAAGGAAGTATTAAGGAAGCCCATGATCTCATCATTAAATTATATTTATTTTTCAAAGCAACATTTAAATTCAGTTTTAAAAAAATATAAGCTATAGTAACAATAATTCTAGAGATAAATAAAAGAGAAAAGAAAAGTCTACTATTGTATATATTTCAGCATCAGAAAGCTGTAGTCATGTAGGTGTGCCATTAATTAAACCTACTTAAATTTATTCATGCCATTTTCGAATCCTTTTCTAAGGAGTTATTATTTATTTCCAATAATTCAAGAAATGTTAAAATTTATAGTCTTATAAATCAACATATATATGTAATATGAAAGAATGGAATGGAACGGAACGACTAAGATTCGTTTATATTTTATATAATTCCGAGTTTGAACTTGATGTGAATCATATCTTACAATTTTTTTTTGAATTTGAGTCTAAACTTGATGTAAATTTAAAAAGGATTTTTCAAAAAGAGTCAAATTTGAAACATAAAAAGGCAAAAAATGGCGAAAATAGTTATAATTTGCTAAAGCTACGATTTATAGCTATATATTATAGGAAAGAGGCGAGCGAAATCGAGAGAGAGAGAGAGGAGAGAGGGACGAGATTGAGAGAGAGTTGAGAGGGTGAATTGTATATGTATAGTTATCAAATTATATGTGTATATCTGTCAAGTAATTATATATGTATAACTAATATATATATATATATATGTATGTATGTATATCTGGCAAGCGAGATTGGGAAATGGATGAGAGAGACGAATGAAATCGAGAGAGGGAGGAGAGAGGCAAGTAAGAGGGGGTAGAAAGTGGAGAAGCGAACTGTATATGTATATCTGTTGAATTGAATATGTATATCTGTCAAATAATTGTATATATGCAGTTGATATACATATGTATTTGTATATCTGACAGGAGATTGGAGAGAGAGAGGAGCGAGGCGAGAGATGAAGAGAGGAGAAAGAAAATAACAATAACTCCCTAACTATAACTATAAATTATAATTTTTCAAACTATAATTATATAATATAAATATATATTATATGTTTGATTAGTTACATAATTTACCCAAATTTAAATTAGTTGGTCTTATGAAATTCAAACCTAAATGGTTTAATCAGGAAAAAAAATATCAAATAGTGACGCATTATGTTACTTGGGAAGCAGCACAAATTAATAAAGTTGATCATTACTGAGCATCTTAATTATGTTTGCCATAAATATTAATTTCTTGACACAGATGTAAGTATGGAAAAGACGTGCATCAATTGAGCCTTTTGTTTACCGTCCTCAATTAATGTTCCATCCACAATATTTTTCATAATTAATCTACACTGTTGTAGTGTCTAAGATTTTCTCATAATAGAACTCCCTTTACTTACTTTTTATTTTACACGATAATTAAGAAATTATCAATGCACTTGAAAACTTTATTATTTATTTATATTAATATACATTAAATTAAATTAAAAAAATTATTAATACACTAATTAATTGTAGGGGGTAAAATGAGAAAAAAATAATTAATTCTATCCTAATTTTATAAATGTTCATATAATATAAAATAAATATTTATAGGAAGATGATCATATAATATGGGACAGTAATAAAGTAACCATATATATTACTTATTCAAACCTTTTTGTGTTTGTTTAAACGTCCATTCCTTCCTTTTTTCTACTATTAAAAATCCCTACGTTCCATATTACATATCTATATAAAAAAATATACTTTATCAATTTACAAAATTAAAATATAATTATTTCAATTTTTTTTCTTATATTAATTCTTTTTGAAAGTATAAATATTGTAAAGTTCAAAAGGTTCCTCCATCTTTAATTTTGATATTGATGGATAAGAGTGTATTAGAAGAGTTAAAGGATGAATTCGTAAATTTACCTTTATTATGATTTCTTAAGGAGTGTGTAAAAAAGAAAATAGACAAACAATATGAGACAAAAGGAGTAATTTCTTACGAAAAATGTATAAAATTCTTATTTAGTTATCTGTTTAATTAGCTAATCAAAAGAGATTCATATTTTCATCTAATATTACTGTCATAATTAAATAACTGTATAAACTACTAGTAATCAATTTAGATTTTCAAAATGTAACTTATATGAATAATTTGATAAATATAAATCATTATTTTTTGTAGGGAAATGTCAAAGTCAGAAGAAAACAGAAGGGAGGGAATAGTAATAATTCTTCTTCCTATTCTAATTAAGTAAAAGATTTTGTGGAATCAAGAAAATAAAAAATTGACACTTGCAAAGAAATTGGAATGATCATGGTACAGCATAGACACAAAAGAGTTTAAAATTGGTAATGTGTATACATATAATATGTTAATATCTTTGTGTGATTGTTTTAGCCTTCATAAGCAAATATATTCTTCTGACATTTTATAGATTGCATTATTGTTGTATAAGAGGTCGTTTGGTGTAAGGGATAAATGAAAATAATTTTGAGATAAAATTTTATCCCCCTTTAAATGTCTGTTTGGTTGGCTTAGAAGGGAT
>DF362299.1:44950-60869 GCA_000787875.1 Solanum virginianum
GTGAAATAGGCAAGAGGTAGCTTGCTTCTAAGCCGGCCCGACAGCGACGAATCAAGAGATCTTTGTCGGTGCTGACTTGGATCTCGGGTGACAGAATAAGGCAGCCAGAAGCGATGAGCAGTCGCGGTCGAAGCTTGGCTCTAGCCGATAGGCTAGCAGTAAGCTTGGCTACAGCCAAGCGCTTACCAAGCGCGAAGGAAAGGACCTTTGCTACTTGAGCCGTATGCGGAGGAACTCGCACGTGCGGTTCTTAAGGGGGGAGAGCAAGTAGGAGCCATCCCATCCCAATAGCGTATATTTGGAGCTCAATATAAAATTCTATTTTCTTACAAGACGGATTCGAATAAGGGAAAACTCCAGAGATTGCTTCAAAATAAGATACTTGCGTTGACCCTTTCCTGAACCAGAACTGGGGGAGGATGAGAGCAAAAGGGGATCAAAATGTCCCATCAAGAAAGTTCGGGCTTTCCATTCTTTCTCCCTCCCCCCACTTACTCCTCCTTTTTTAATAAATAAGCCCCACGGGCCCTTCTTTGATAAGGAAGAAAACGAAATAATCTCAATTTTACAATAAATTCGGTCTAATGGCTGTTCTCCACTAACCACAAGGATATAGGCACTCTTTATTTCATCTTCGATACCATTGCAGGAGTGATGGGCAGATGCTTCTCAGTACTGATTCGTATGGAATTAGCACGACCCTGCGATCAAATTCTTGGTGGAAATCATCAACTTTATAATGTTTTAATAATTACTCTATCTTACTCTTAGTATGCCGGGTATGTCTTTGGCCAAGCCCAGGGATTGACAAATCTATAGTGGCGGGTCTATCTTCTTCTGGGTGAGTTGCGGAGCAACTTTTTCTTTCTTTCATTCCATCTGTCTTTCTTGATTGGTTAAAGAGAGCGTTTTGATAAGACTGTTCTACAGAGAGTGTGGCTAAACACTTCTTCACCTTTTGGCCTTCAAAGAAATGGTCGAAACTGTGATCCCGATTAGATAGTTACATTCTTCTCCTCTCTCTATTTTGGCTTGGGGCACTCTTAGGCTCATCTCTCCGAGTTCGAGCGGTTGAACTCCTCCCAAGCGAATCAATAATGATTGTGGCTGGATTCCTCTATTCATCTATCAATCTCGTTTATGAATGTTATCATGGATAGGTATAGCCGGAACTCTTTCGTAGGCAGATCTCGAGGCAGTGGCTTGAAACTAATCTCACGCAGTCACCCACCATGATCGGAGCTGAGATGATTCATACTAGCTTGGTTAGGTCAATATCTGTACCTCTCGAGGCAGTGGCTTGAATCTAATCTCCCACAGTCACCCACCATGATCGGAGCTGAGATGATTCATACTAGCTTGGTTAGGTCAATATTTGTACCATCGCTTCTATTTGATGTAATATAGTATAGAGGCTAAAGGTAAGAAATCATCAATTAAAGTAGATGCAACTTTCCTGGCTTAAAGGACCGAACTCCACCAAAAAATCTATTGAAGAGTTGGTGCTAGATTTTCGGTTCCCGATTCAATCTTCACCTTTCCTGAATGAAGAAAGAGAGTGAAAGAGAAGATATCAGTGCAATAGGTACAGAGGTACGAGAAACTGTCTTGGTCCCTGAAAAATTCGCTTTTTATGATTACATCGGCAATAATCCAGAAAGTGCATCTATTTCATTTTTTTCTCTTTTAAGAAAGGGGAAATCTTATTTCCCGGATCATTGTACATTTCAATTTGAATTAGACATTCTGTGTCCAACTCTAAGCAGTCCTTACCTACATATGCATCTGATCATATATGTATATTATCTATTCCAATAAATAATATAAAAGAACGAGGTTTGAATACGCTTCTGTCCTTAAAGGGAGTTCGCCGAGGGTGAGAACGGGAATCGAATCGATTGAATCAGAAAGATCTATTCACTTATATAGCAGAAGAATAAAAAAAAGGAGCGAATGGTTCATGTAGTAGTGGAAGAGTTAGTCGCCTTTTATGAAGTCTGGGCTTTCGAGATAAAATTGTAGCCAAAAGTTTTTTTTCAAGTTTAGAAAGACTGATTCGGAAGGATCAAGAAAGATCAGTTGTTCGCTCTTCTTCAAGGAGTGAGGGAACAAAAGAGAGTAATGACATCGCACCGTACTTCATAGTTTAGGTCCGTAGATGGGGTCAAAGGTAAGGTCAATGTCCAAACCATGAGAAGGATCCATGACCCATTATTAGTACTACGATCTAAGGGTAATGTGATTAGCTTGCTTGAACGAATCCGCTCTCTTTGCTGTGAACAAAAGGAAGCTCTGCAGATGAAGCAGGCGACGGGTAAATATTTTTTTTGAGTTCATACCAGGATCCAGGAAAAGGCTTTTTGCTCACCCCGCGAAAGGCGCATGTGTTGACTCTATTTCTTTCTATGAGTTAGCAGGTGAGAAGGAAAGACTAGTGCTTAGAAATCTGGCTGACATTGAACTTAAACTAGCTGCTGCCATTGAAAGAGAAGAGAGCTCTGTGACTTCCAGGCTTAGCTCTTTTCCGGTGCAGATGAATAAACTGGTATTTTCTCTTTCAGTTGTTACTCCGGAGAAAGAAGTTTAATTTGCTAAAGAAGAAGATTCCCGCTCAAGAGAAAAAAATTTTATTGCGTTCCCGGCTCTCGGCTCTCTCTTTCCCTTTATCCCATGTCTAGGGAATATATGAATGTCTTTTACTACGATTTCCGGGTGGGAAGAAAGTGATTGCCAGCTCTTTAAACGAATATGCTCTTGGGCCGCAAGAAGAGCATCTCTCTCTACCAGGACTAATAAATAGTCCAGGGATAAGTTATCCCTTCTAAGGGATGGTATAATAATCCCATGAAATTGTCATGGGATAAATTTATAAAATAACAAATGTACCCTTCCCTTTTCTATTAAAAAATTACACTATATAGTATAATTTTTATTGACTAATTATTGTGTTTTTTATATTTTGGTTTTTCGTAAATCATTTTTTACTTTAACAAACTTAAAAATGCAAGTTCTATTTATAAATTAATGTTTTAAAAAAGTTTTATTTTAAATGCATACGATATTAATATGGAAATGCACACCTAAAAATATTTAAGCTAAATAAGATGAGAGATTTATTTTAAAAACGAATATTGAATAACTAAAATTAGCAAAGAAAATATATTAAAACTAATAAAGTGAAGGGTATTTTTGTAAACAAACATAATATTGTTAAAATTTATCCAACATACTAAACACTCAATATGAAATAACCTCAACATAACTTATTCCATTATTACTAATCCCAACATAATTTATTCCATCATAACTTATATTCAAACCAAACAACCCTAAATATATTATATGGCATGTCCTGAGCATTTTCTCTTCCTAAGCATTATTTTCAAAATTGCTGGATGTACTATTACCCGCTATGAGATATTGTTTTACCAAAAGAATAATTAAAAATACATAAAATGTATCGGGTGCATAGCACATTTGCATAAGGCATAAGACGGGTGTTTAAAAATTCAGTTAGTCAAATAAAATAAAAAAAGTTAATGTTGAATTGATGCGTGAGATTTAAAGGATAAGAAGTATCATTCTGATCGAGACATAATCTACTAAGCAAATAAGAAATAAGCTAATGACAAATTGAATGTATTAAGCAATTGGAGCAATGCTACAATTATTTCTGTGTGATTTATATAGGTCACTGGTTCAAACACTAAAAACAGTTACTAATGCTTACATTAGATTAGGCTATATTTATATGGCCGGACTGCCCTTTCTTTTCCTATTGCTGTTACTTGCTGATCAACAGGCATTGAAAAGCACATTTTCCAAACATTATTATCTGTTAACTTCCCATTATTAATTTAGCATTCATGTTCTGTAACAATTTCCAAAGTCAAATGTTTAAGGTAGATATTTTCTGGCTAAAGGTGGCAAATTATAACATCCCAGAAAATCTCTGATGTTTGATCCTTAGAAATCCCTTGAGAAAAAAAAAAAACTGTCAGTGACCACGGGACAAGTTTATGAGTCATGAAAATTTTCACGAGTCATAGATTGATTTTGTAGGTCCTTTCAACACTTAAATTTTTTTTTTAAAACTTTGGAATCGATTTATGGATAGACTATATGGATCATAGTTTAGGTCCGTAGATGGGGTCAAAGGTAAGGTCAATGTCCAAACCATGAGAAGGATCCATGACCCATTATTAGTACTACGATCTGTAATTATTATTTCGTACTTTTTAAGTAAAAAATAGTCTCTGTAGTTTTAGTATGAAGTAGCAGGACAACCTGTAGAAGATGGTTGTAGATCCAAGACATGAATTACAGTAAGATCTATGATGAGGGTTTTATGGCCCCTAGTATCATCTACGGACCGTAGATACCTTTTGTGGTTTAATCCGGCAAACTTAATGAATGATAGTTCTATCTTTTTCGTTCTTTTCTAATTAAACCTGGTCGTTTTTTAATTATTTTAGGTCCTTTATAAATATTCAATAAGTCTTTTCTCTCATTAACTAGAATTCTTTGAGAGTAAAATTGGAGAGGAGAAAAGCTAGGGTTTAAGCATTTACCAAGAATTCTTCAAGTTTCAAATCGATATATTAATTTTCAGGTATCTAAAACTAATCATAGCATTGAATTGAGTTTGTCCATGCGCCCAACGTCTAAGTTACGTTTTGATTGAGTATTGAGTTGAGTAAAATCTAACTTTGAATTTCAATCGAGTTAATTCTTCTTTTATTGAGTTCTATATAATTATGCACTGAATTTATTATTATTTTATTGTTGGAATAGTTTTTCAATTCATGGCTACTTTTCCATGAATCCTAGTTGAGTTGATGGGTCATGACTTTCTCATGCATTATGTGATATTGATATTCATGATAGTGAAGCAATAAAAAAAAATTATTTTCAATCAAGGCTATGCATGTTTTTTTAGTAAAGTGTATGGTTTTATATGCGTTGATGAAAGGAATGATTAAATTGATATTATATATGTATTTTATTAAGTCCAAAAAAATTATATTTTGAGAAAAAGGTTTTGATGAGATGTGAATGATTTTAAAGGAATATTTTAAACGAAAGAACATATGATTTATAAATGAAAGATTGTGATGAGTTGAGATGAGACTAAGTTTGAAAGGTCCATTGAGACTTGATGTGATGATTTGAAATGTTTGATAGATATGAGCACATGTTTAAGGAGTATTATTGGCACCAACTCCATAAGCTACCTCGCCAACGTAGGATAGATTAATTCGGGTGACTACTTAGCCTCACTGGGAACTTTTTATTAGATCCATTGATGTTTAATCGTCCTCTACTTTAGCAAGGCATTGGACAGCTGCGACAACGACAATGCAAAGTGTTGTATCATCACTCGCTCATATGGTGATGGTTGTCGGTTAGAGAAACTCCCTAATAATGATATTGATTTGATCTGAGATTGCATATATATGATTGATTCGATATGAAAAGTATTGTTATATTTTAAAACTTGCATATCATATTGAGTTATACGCTTTCTTTACTTTCTGATCTTCACTTTTTGATCATATCTAGGCCGTTCTGCGGATGGGTTTTGAGATGAGGGTTCCCAGGAAACAGCCTCTCTACTTAGGTAGTGGTAAGGTCTGGGTACATCCACCCTCCCCAGACCCCACTTGTGGGATTTCACTAGGTATGTTGTTGTTGTTGCATATCATATTGAGTTGAGTTAAGCCTTATTCTCGATAGTAAACTTTTCTTGAGTATTGTTCTATTCTCTCACATACTATACATTCTATGTACTGATGTCACTCGGTACTGCATTGTTTTATGATATAGATACAGGTGTTAAAGATGCTCAACAGATGCTTCATTGAAGATTTATTCAGTCCCAACTAGTGTTGAATTGCTTTCAGATGAATCTATTATTTTGAGTTGCTTCCTTTTAGTAGTCTTTTGAGGTAGCATTTCGATTATCTTGGCAACTTCTTATGAGTTGATAGAGACTTCATAAACCGAATCAAATAGAGTTAGAGTGGAGTTTGTTTTCCTTTTAAAGCCAATTGTGAAAACTATTACTCCCTCCATCCCATTTTATGTGGCACCCTTTGACTTTGCACAGTGTTTAAGAAAAAAATGAAGACTTTTGAAACTTGTAGTCAAAAATCATCATTAGTATTTGTGTGGCTGAGAATCATTTCAGTAAGGGTAAAAAGAGAATTTTAAAGGTAAATTGTTTCCAATTTAAGTAAGGTGACATTCTTTTTGGGACGGACCAAAAAGGAAAGGGTGCTACATAAAATGGGACGGAGGGAGTATTATTTATTGAATTAAAATGTTGAGTTATTTTCATAAAGAAAAGTCTTGCAAATTATTTTATATGATGATTTAAATGCCAATTTGAGTACTTTTTTTTTGGTTTCATTGAGCTTTTCGGCAATTGAATGAGTGATTAGACCAAGCGGTTCACTTCGAACCAGAAATGATTTCTGAGTTCCGGCCAGACTTAGATTACCCTATTAGGGCGTGACACAAATTTTCTAGCTATGACCAAAATAGACTGCTTTCCACATAGGTTGAGTGCTTAAACGGGCTTTTGACAACGTTGTAAGGAGTACCATGTTTCAGTGTGGCAATTAAAGATCATGTGGCATATCTACTGCCTCCTTAAGACCTTTAGGCTTAAGCTATTACAGCACACCAGAAACTTAATCTGTAAAGCAGTTATCTATGGACAGAGGGCATAACATTATAGTATTGATCGAGCATCGTGCATCTAGTTGGAACCCTCAACCAAGCAAAATAATAATATGAAACTAGGATACCAATAGTAGAATTCGAACTACTAACATCCCTTCTTCCTAGCTACTTGCAGCTCTATTTTACATGAGAAGGTTAACATCAAATGACTACTCTAAGACTAAGGAGGGCCATTAGATGCGTTTTCACCGATGCCACTAGTCTAGCGGACTTCCCCTCTATTTCGCTTTGCATTTCCCAGGTTAGAGAGGATAAATTTACAAACACTAAAGAATATGAGAACCTAGAGATGTTACAATGGAATAGCACGTACGTAGTGACTTATCTTGGTATCATCTCGGATACACTCTGAAAACTATGGAAATCTGTTGTTACAAAATTATTTGTGGATTTTAGGCCTTTCTTTCCCTTGGAGGATGTAGTAAGGTTAGTACCATAACTGGATTGTTTAGAGCTATGAGGTCTATAGACTCCTGGCTCGGTTAGCAACTTCTCGTTTAGCTTGACCTCTTTAGACAGCATTTCAATCACTTGCTTCATGTTAGGTCTTCGTTTATAAGCAGATTGAATACAAAAGAGAGCAACTTTGATGAAGCGCAGCACTTCGGCTTCTGGATACTCTGTTAGCTCTGGATCAACAAGATCTAGAAGCCTTCCTTCTTCTTTAAGTTTCCATGCCTGCAAGAGTTTATGTTCAAGATATCAGCATGATAAGATAGGTTTTCTTCTAAAAAGTGATTTTTTCCCGAGGAAACCTACCCATTCCACTAGTATCAAGAGATCTTCTCCGAATGCTGCATTGCTACTGCTACTGCCACTTACAATTTCGAGAACAAGAACTCCGAAACTATAGACATCAGCCTTCTTTGTGAGTTGGCCTAGCAAGGCATACTCAGGAGCAAGATATCCTCTGCACAACAAGAAGATCCCCGATGAGGACAACAGGAAAAAGTCCTACTTTATGTAAAAACCAATGGGGGCAGTGCAAAATTGCTTGAGTTTTCTCTCTTTAAGAATTCAGTTTACACTCACATTGTTCCAGCCACTCGAGTACTAACATGTGTGACGTTATCAGGGAAAAGTTTGGCGAGTCCAAAGTCTCCAATTTTAGGAAGAAGATTCTTATCAATAAGGACATTACTAGCTTTAATATCGCGATGAACAATTGGTGGTTCTGCTTCCTCATGAAGAAACGCTAGACCAGATGCTGTACCTAAACATATAGCAGCTCTCTTGGTCCAGTTTAACGAAACACGTTTCCCTTTAGAACCTGCAATGGTAAATTTATATGTTGATTAGCCATACACATGGATAATATCCCTTCCAGTACTAAAAACAAATGATCTCAGAGAAATTGGCCAACAGAAATATCAAAATTTGGAAGCACATTATATCAGCTGCTTGGGCCTTATGTTATCGTATTGTTCATGCACAGACTATTGCAGACTCATTTGCTATCATCAGTATATGTTCGTTTTTTGTGTCAAACAAGCGAAAAGTACCTAGTAAAGCACTGGCAAGGCTGTTATTCTCCACGTATTCATACACTAATATCCTATTGCCGCGCTCAACGCAACAACCAATCAACTGAACAAGATTTGGATGTCGGGTGTTTGAAATCATATTAATCTCCGTCAACAATTCACTGGTCCCTTGTTTTGATTCAGCGGAAAGACATTTGATAGCTACAGTCCTTCCATCCCTCAAAACCCCCTGCGATCAAACAGTAAAGTTGCCTAACAAGGATTTGATGATGTATCAAACCAACCTAGCTCATTTTTTCTCTCAATATTTGCACTATAAGGAGATTATTATCGAAAAACTTTCTCACCTTATAGACAACTCCAAAACCACCTCCTCCAATTTTCTTTGATGGATGGAAATTGTCGGTTGCTGATCTCAACGAGTTATAAGAAAACATCCTCAAATTGTTGGTGGCAATCTCTAATCCTTCAGAATAGAAAAATGAAAGAACGGTAAAGTCTTGGAAGAGAAAATCAGCAAGATAATGGCATGGGCATCGATCTCTCAATACTGCGTATTGGATCAAATTATTATGAAATTGAGATCACCAGAGAAGATCAGCATATATGTCTCAATCTGCAAATGCACATCTAGTCATATTTTTCAGGAAAGCCCGATATAGAAAGTGCTTAATCTATGATACCTCACAGAAAGTGATGAACTTGATTCATTCATACAACAAAATAGACTAATATTAGTAGATTTAGGCCAAGATTTTGTACTTTGCAAAACTGGATTGTTCAATCCAAATTCACATGACCAACTTTATTTTCAACTTTCAAGCTCTGTTACAAATCCAGAGAGTCAAATATCATCAATTCCAGTGGCGTAGCCAGCATTTTCATCAAGGGTGTTCATACTGGGTGGGTGATTTTTGTATTAAGGGGTTT
Source organism: Solanum virginianum (assembly GCA_000787875.1). Taxonomy (NCBI): domain Eukaryota; kingdom Viridiplantae; phylum Streptophyta; class Magnoliopsida; order Solanales; family Solanaceae; genus Solanum; species Solanum virginianum. The sequence continues at coordinate 54,112 of DF362299.1, forward strand.
CAACAATTGATATATATCAAAATATCTATATTTAACCTATATTTAGAAAAAAAATTCTGATAATGCAGCTCCGTCCCGGATCAATTCTATTTTGTAACAACAATTTTCCAGTTTGTTTAATTTTTACATGAAAGACAGATGAATTTAACAACAAACAGAAAATAACAGAAGCCACAACAAATGCTAAATTCTGAAGTGTACGAAATGATCCATGTTAAGAATTTAACATCAAAAGGGTAAAGCATAAATATCTTTAGCTCCAATCTGGAAAATATATACATATAAAAAAATTCATCATGCTCATTAATTTTACAGAAGCAGCAACAACAACAACATACATAGTGTAATACCACAATGAAGATAGAGGGAATATTTCCGAAGTCAATTAATTCTATAAGTTGTCATAAGAAAATCTTACCTTGTACCTGGGTTCCTCTGTCGTCTTTGCACGGCCGAAAAGAACCAAAACAACTAAAACCCATTCTTGAAATATTCAAACTTTTCATTACTAAAATCCCCAAACCAAAAAGAAGAAGACGACACAAGAATTAACAAGTAATTCAACTGGGGTTGACCAAAAAGAGGATTGAACTTGGAAAGCTCCAATATATGACTGTTCAATGTTGAAAGAGAAGCATTATGGAATACATATAAGTAAGTTTATACGAATACAGTATAATTGGAGATAAGAGTGTATAAAGAAGTTAATACTGGTACGATATTTATTTATAACTAAAGAGAAAAGGTTCACTTTAATTTATATCATCCATCTGTGATGACAGTTGACATATTCCTCTTTCATTTTTTTTTCCCCCATTTTTTGTGGTTGGTGATGGGGACTTGAATTAGGACCTTGACACAAATACATCCACACTGGGAAAGAATTGGTCCACGGTGAAGGTCAGTGTCTCTGTTCTCTTTCTTTTGTGTTCAACCCTCTCAAATCCAATGAAAAGGGATGAACCGCTTCTTTAATATGACTTGCCCTTGTTAAGTAGTTTTGGGGGTTATCTTAGTCACAATTTTTATTTTTTTTACATCATGGATGGTGAAAATTTGATTTTCATTTTTTTGCAAATATATTAATCTTTTTATCTATTTTATTTCTTGATTTACTTATAAAGTTAATATTTTTTTAAAATGTATAACTTCTTAAAAATCTTCAATGATTAATTCATCTTTAAATTAATTATGATAAATGTTTCATGAAAAAAATCTTATTAAATCAAGAAATACTTTCACGGATACCGTTAAATATTTTAGAATTTGAATTAAAATTTTAATATATATTTTTATCAATTAATAGGGATAAAATGATAATTTCATTATATTGATTATTATTTTTTAATATGTGTGTCAAACTAAAATTTAATATCTAAAAGTGAACAGAGAGTATTAGAATAAGACACGTTACAATTGTTGTTCTCATGAGCTGTCTAGTCTTTGACGTAAGTCGAAAAATTTTGCATCAAATAAAAAGGGGATGAATAATATTTTTGATATCTGAAGCAGATTTTGACCTTTGTGGCGTATTCATGACAATTTGTGACGATTTACGAGTACAGGAATCCAGCAATTGAATCAATACACTGAATGTTCCAATTATAGAATCTTTAAAGCGTATTGATCATATTATAAGGACATTTTTATATAAATATTTATCTCATATTATAAAGATATTTATTAAATTAGAATTAAATTAATTATTTTTTTATTTTAGTCCCCCCATTAATTAGTGTATTAATAATTTTTTCTAACTTAATTTAATATATATTGATATAAGTGAAGGGTAAAATGATAAAGTCTATTAATATATTAATAATTTATTAATAATCGTGTAAAATGAAAACATAATTTTTATTTTGAGTATCATTTATATTTTTTAATATCGTATTTAAATTTATTATTATATAAAAATGAAAATTTTTATTTCATTGTAATGATTAATTGGAGAGATTGTATCGGTATATTTTTTTTTCATTTTGATTTTACTTATTACTCCATATTTGATTTTTATGGAGTAAGAATTTATTAAGACTTTATTTTACTAAATTAATCTTTGAAAAATATTTTAGGACATAAATAACATACTATTTTTTAATATTATCTTTTTGATTATTCTCAAACTATTCTTCTAAGAAAAATATAAAAGTTGAACCTCATTAAACACAAGGTAAAATATGAAAAAAAAAATTACAAAAATTCTCTTGAACTTTGAATAATTCATTTATTTAGGACTATGGGAATCCAATAATTCATTTAATATGAACTAGAAAAAGTAATATTTTATGTAATTATTTAATAATAAAAATAGTATGAAAGAAAATATTTTATTAAGATAATATAATATGATATAAAATATTATGAAACAATATGCTTCAACTGTCCAAATTAATGCACTTGGTCCTTACTTGTGAGTTATGACCACGAGTTTCCTCTATCTTCCGAAAATCCAAAAGACCCTATAAAATGGAAAAATTAATATTTTTATTACGTATTCAATATTCAAGATTCGATTAATTTTCTTTCGTATAAAAAAAATAGGGATAAAGTTCTTCCAACCAGTGGTAATGTTAGTTAAAATCATCTATAATTTTTTTTAATTTCTCACTTAGTGTCTAATATTTATTTTGTAATCTAACTCATATTCGCATTAAAAAATATTACTTTGAAGTTTAGTGTTCGTTACTAAAGGTACTTTCATTATGAAAACTTTAATCTGATACTCTAATTAAGAATAGAGAAATATTTATTATTACTCCTCCGTGATCTTTAAATTGTACACATTGAACCAACTTAAATGTAGGTGACATGACTCAACGCGTCAATTTGAATCAAATATTCAAGTAATAACATCTCATTCAAAATTAATCAAATGAAAAAAAAGTTGAAAGTAGTAAAATGATCAGTTCATGAACCTCATGTTGCTTGAATTGACCCAAGAAAATAGGAAAACAAAGGAGGATTACTAATCTCCAGAAAATATGTTTGAATGAAATTTGAACTCTTAGTTGATGACATATAGGAGTTGGTGCATGCATGTATTAGCTAGCAGAGAAATTTAGAACTTCTCTAGAGCTGATTCTGATTCATGTATGTACGACTATTATAGGGTTGAGTTTAAAATTTAAAATAGAATTAAGTATCAAAAAATTATTATTATTATTTTTAGTTTAATATTTAAATTGTTGGAAGTGTGAACACACTCAAACTACTACACATTCGTTTGAGAAAAACATCTATCTATATTTTTCTTTTTAGTTTCATACCTAAACTATTGAAAGTGTAAAGAGATATTTACAAATTTTATTGATAGTTTTTCAACCCTCGCCAACAAATTTTATTTAGACAATCGAAATAATACTTATTATTTAAATTAAGCATATGAATATATGATAACATATTTTTATTAGGCACTTTCAATTCAAATTTTAATAATTATTTTTTCCACGTAATCTCGTATATTCATTACATAGATAAGTTAACTACATAAAATATATTATTTCATATAAGTACACACATTTATCCTCAATTAAAACATACCTAAAGTTTTACGACTTATTGAGACTAGTTTATATAATTAAAAAATACAATATATTTTAACTGATTAATTTATGTACACAATAGATATATTAAATAAGAACACAGACAAAAAAGAATAATTAAAAATTTCTACTAAAAAATAATTAATGGAAACAAATTATAATCTCTCTAATAATTTAAATAAAAATTACTGAATTGTCGTAAATCCATAAACAATGCGTAGAGGTACTTGAAACAATAACTACTCACTTATTTCATCCTTGTTCGTACTTTCAATTATTGGGTAAAGGACAAGCAACCTAGTGAGAAGGCAAAGTGAAGATGAAGACTATATTTTGGTACTATCCAAATAATGGTCAACGTGTTAAAGACAGAGACGTCAACCTATTTAATTTAAGAATGATGTCACCAGACACCAGGTGAGTAACTCCAACCTTGTGTATAAAGATGGCTACTATTAAAAACTCACATATTTCCATGTTTTTTTTTTTTAGGAAAATAACATAATCAAGCGAACATATGATATGTATTTACATTATACAATTGTAGTTTTAAAAAATTATAATTTATAGTAATAGTTAAGATTTTATTGATATAGTTAAGTTTTTTTTTGTTATTTCTCTCTCCTATCTTCCTCTCTCTCGCCTCTCTCCTTTCTCTGTAATTTCTTATCAGATATACAATTACATATGTATACTAGCTACATATATACAATTATTTTAACAGATATACATAGTTAATTCGACATATATATATATATATATCCTCCCTCTCTGGATCTCACTCACCTCTCTCATCTCTCTCTCAATCTCGCTTGCCAGATATACAAATACATATGTATATTAGTTACACAGTATACAATTATTTGATAATATACACATACAATTTGATAAATATACATACACAATTCGCCTCTCTTCTCCCCCCCAGGTCACATAGTCGAGGTTATCCCGTGTAATTATGTAAAATATAGTTATTTGACCATATTAAGTTTTAAGCCTATGTTATTTATAAAAATTTTCATTTATAAATTTATAGCTGAGACAAATCATTTGAATTGGTCTTTACTAATAAACAATTTAATGGTAAATCTCAAAAATATTTTGTTGGATTTATCTCCGGCACTAAAAATCAAATTATATTTATAAGGCTCGTTTATTCTTTTAGAATGAGATATTGCCATTGTAAAATACGCAAGTTTTCAAATAATGCAGAAAGTCCTATGTCTTTCTTTTTATCGTTGCATTTAAAATAAAATAAAAATCATCAAACAACATTGTATATGGTCTGGTACATGAAAAATATTTAATTTATTTTTCAAAATATTTTTTCATTTCATATCAAGACGAAGAAAACAAAAACACTTCCAACACGCAAACGTGGGAAGCTTAATTACGTAGCGACTAAAATAATCTTCTAAAATTTTTAGTTGTTATAATTTTTATTTTTAAAATTAAACTATATACATTTTGATTAATATTTTAAGATATATTTTTTCATCATATTAATATGAAAAAAATGACAATCAATAATACTTTTCTTGTAGTTTTGGGATATCTAAATTTTTATTTTAACATATCAAATTAATTTAATATAATTTAACTTTAACAATTAATCACATTGACTTTTGAATAGTGCAACACCACAACTAAAATGAGACGAAGAGAATAATAATTAATAAAATGCGTAAATGTTTACTTATTTAATTATCAATTCAAAATTAAGAAGAAAACCATTATAAACTCCTTAAAGGAGTAATTAGCCTAAGAAATTAGGAGTCATTTGGATGAGTGTATTAGCAAATATAATACATATATTAATTTGATGTGAATTAGTAGTATCATGTTTGGTATGTTGTTTCTTGCTATGCATTAGTTATACACTCTATTGTGTATTAAGGTGTGTATTACTAATACCATGGATTTCTAGGTATTAGTAATGCAATAAGATTTAATGCATGCATTAGCTTGATTAAACACCAAATTATCCCCTCAAAACCTTTTTACATCTTTTTCATCATAAATATGGAGGATATTTTTTATATATATAATTCATGCTATTTTTAATGCATTAAACCAAACAATGCACAAAAATATTCTATGTATAATTAATGCAAGTATAATTAATACAAGTTGGCGAGCTAGGTTTTTTAATAAGGGTTGTCAAATAAAACTATTTATGTCGCTATCAAGGATAGAACACATGATCACAAACAATTTTTGCAGCATCTTAATATAATAAACATATAACTTATGTCAAGAGGTGTCAATACTTGTATAAATATTTATTAAATCAAATTTTAACCTATATATACAATACAATTTTTAAATGAACGAGTTTGACACCCCTCGGCCAAGAATGGCTCCACCCTAATATACTCCATTTAGTTTTATTTTTATACACCATACTAAACGACACTTTAGTGTGGAAACTAATCGGTTACTTATGCATTGTAAGATTATAAACCAAAGATTTCAAGGTTTCACGATAATTAAAGAGTTTTCTAAAACTTAAGGGGTCGAAAAAAGGAAATGGGGGAGAGATATCAAATCCTCATCAATAAAGTAAAAATTTAAATAATTAAATAATTAAGCTACTAAGATTTTTGAATCATGATAATTTTTTCCAAAGAAAAGGAAAAGATGAAAAAACTTTTGGCAGTTTTGATTGTGTTTTCGGATAGTTTTTGCAAAAACAAAAAACTTATTTAATTATATATTCCAAACGTATAAAATTGAGGAAGATTAATCAAAGAACTAACTTATAATCAAGAAAAAGTCAAAGAATGAACGCCCGTTTAATTCAAATTTCTATAAAAAGAAACCTAAAATAAGCTTATTATCTTAACTTTCTGTATTGGAGAAATTTGACTTAGTCCCTTTTTCAAGAATTGTATATGTATTTCCCTACTTGAATTTTTCGTAGCCTTGCATTTCAAATTCCTAATATGAAGTGCGGGTTGATTCTGATAGGTTCAATATAATTGATGAATGAATAATAGTACATTGTATAAAGATTGGTGTATTGAAAATTGTGAAAGTTGCAATTATGATTGAATTTATTTCATTTATGAACATTCATGCAACATTTCGTATTTCGGTGTAACCTTTCGTCTACTATACATGATTCATTATACCATCTTATTGGCTATAAATATCTGAATCCTTCTCAAATATTGGTAGAACTTTAGAACTTTAACACTTAACAACTTAAGA
>DF362298.1:0-29140 GCA_000787875.1 Solanum virginianum
TCCTAGGGATTCTACAAAGCCGTGTCTATGTAGAGTCTTGTTTATCGATGTTTTGTGTACCAAATTTATAAGCAAGAGGCTATATGGCATTTAGAAGTTGTTACTTTCTTTTCATTCTTTAGATCATACCATAGAGACAAGTGTAATAGGTGGTTTACGTCTAACTCCTAAATTGTTTTGTATAGCAAGTATGTCAGAAATCGCGAAGAACAAAGGTAGATAGAAGAAAGTAGAAGTGTGGTTAGTATAGCTAGTCAGGTGAGACAATGAAATAAGGCTCAAGATGAGTCCCCATCACAGACATCTCCAACTCCTCCAGCTCTAGATGAACCCGGAAGTAGTGAAATTCCCCCAGAACCACCTATCGATGCTACCGTGAAGGATCTAAGAAATGCAATCCAACTACTGACTCATATAATTGCTAGCTAAGGTCAAAGACAGGAAGGTCCAGTTATAGGTACAGGTGGTGCAAATAGGGTAGCTGGCACGAGGTTACGTGATTTCCTTAATTTTGACCCTCCATCCTTCACTGGGTCAGATCCTAATAAAGATCCACAAGACTTTATTGATCAGATTCAACACACTTTAGATGTTATGCATGTGAGTGGTACATAAGCTGTCGAGTTATTGACATATAGGTTGAAGGGTGTGGCTATATTGTGGTATGAAGCTTGGAAGCAATCTAAGGGTATAGATGCACATCAAACTACCTAGAAGGAGTTCAAAGAGACATTTCTTGACCATTACTTGCCATTAGAGATTTGAGAGGCTCCTGTAGATTAGTTCTGCAACCTCCACCAAGGGAATATGAGTGTGAGGGAGTATAGCCTTCAATTTAATTCCCTAGCCAGGTATGCTCCTAATGTAGTTGCTACTATGGTAGATAAAGTTCATCGATATATGGATAGATTAGATACGTATTTGGTTAGAGACTGTACCATTGCTTCCATGAATAATGACATGGATATAGCGAGAATGCAAGCATTTATACAGAAATTGGAGGATTAGAGGCAAAGGAGAAGGACACAAGATTTAGAAAGGGTGCAGTCCAAGGGGCTAGGTCTACAGGGCAGTTTACACCGTCCCAAGGTAAACTTAGGCCTTGGTTTTCTAATAGACCACCTAGGCCATCATCCTCCTACTCTATAACCAATGCTCCACCACAAATTCAGGGGTCTAGGAGAAATTAATTTGGTCCAAGAGATGAAGGGCAAGGCGCCCAGACAGCGGGATATTCAGCAGGCCAGCAAATGATCCCTATATAGCCTTGTAAATAGTGTGGAAGAAGTTATTCAGGTATATGTTATGTTGGGATAGATTCTTGTTATTGGTGTGGTACACCAGAGCATATGATAAAGATTGCCCGAGAATGTGTATAAGTGATATAGCACAACCTACTAAATCAATTGTTGCATCATCATCATCCGTTCCTCAAATCGGTAGGGGTCAACAAGCACCTATGGGTTGTTGTAGAGGTGTAAGAGGGGTAGTTAGCTCTAGCGGAGTCCAAAATTGGACTTACGCTCTGGGGAGTCGGTAAAATTTGGAAGCTTCACTCGATGTGGTCACAAGTACATTGTCCATCTATTTACACAATGTATATGCATTAGTTGACCCTGGTTCTGCACTATCATACATTACCCCACTAGTTGTTGGGAAGCTTAAGAGAAACCCAAATTATTGAACAAACGATTTGAAATGTCCAAGCCAACTGGTGAATTTATTATGGCTAGAATTATTATGACTGTGTAGTAACTGTTTGTGACCGTGACAGATTGGTTGACCTTATTGAGCTAGAAATGGTGGAATTCGATGTTATAATGGGTATGGATTGGTTAGCTTCTTACTATGCCACCATGGATTATCGAACTAAGAGAGTGTACTTCCACTTTCCTAATGAGGCAGTTCTTAAATGGGAAGGCAATATTGGTGCACCAAAGGGTAAGTTTATCTCTTATTTTAAGGCAAGAAAGATGATATTTAAGGGGTATATATGTCATTTAATTAGAGTAAGGATATGGAGGCAGAATCACCAACTCTTCAATCAGTTCTAGTTGTAAATGAATTTGTTGATGTGTTCCCTGAAGAACTTCCAGGTTTATTTCCAGAATGAGAAATAGATTTTGGTATTGACTTACTTTCAGGCACTCAACCTATTTCCATCCCTCCATATTGAATGGCCCCAGTAGAATTGAGTGAATTAAAAGAGCAGTTAAAAGACTTATTGGAAAAGAATTTTATAAGACCTAGTATGTCCCCTTGGGGTGCACCAGTGTTATTTGTATTAAAAAAGGATGGCACCTTGAGAATGTGTATCGACTATCGACAATTGAATAGGGTGACAATTAAGAATAAATACCTATTCCCCAGGATTGATGATTTATTTGATTAGTTACAAGGTGCCAAATGCTTTTCAAAAATTTATTTGAGATCAGGGTATCACCATGTAATGGTGAAGGAGAAAGATATACCTTAGACTGCTTTCAGAACACACTATGGTCACTTTGAATTTCTTGTTATGTCATTTAGACGAACGAATGCACCAATAGTTTTTATGGATCTGATAAATAGGGTATTCAAGCAATTCTTGGATATGTTTGTGATAGTATTTATAGATGACATTTTGGTATATTCAAGATCGGAAGAGGACCACGCAAATCACTTACGATAAGTGTTACAGGTTTTTCGTGATAGATAGTTGTTCGCCAAATTTTCTAAATGTGAATCTTGGCTAAACTCAGTGGCATACTTAGTTCATATTGTGTCTGATGAGGGAACAAGGGTTGATTTGTAAAAGATAGAGGTTGTGAAAGATTTTGACATGGATATAGCGAGAATGCAAGCATTTATACAGAAATTGGAGGATTAGAGGCAAAGGAGAAGGACACAAGATTTAGAAAGGGTGCAGTCCAAGGGGCTAGGTCTACAGGGCAGTTTACACCGTCCCAAGGTAAACTTAGGCCTTGGTTTTCACTCTAACAAAGTTGACACATATGGAAACCAAGTTCTAATGGAATGATGCATGTGAAAGGAGCTTCCAGGAGCTGAAAAAAAAAAAAAGCTAACTTCTACACCTGTACTAGTACTTCCAGAAGGCACCGAGGGGTATGCAGTGTATTGCGATACTTCAAGAGTTGGCTTAGGGTGTGTACTGACACTACATAGTAGGGTAATTGCTTATGCATCTAGACAGCTATGTTCACAAGAGAAAAACTATCCAACACATGATCTTGAGCTAGCAGGGATTGTGTTTGCTCTAAAAATATGGCACTATTTTTTGTATGGGGTTCACGTTGACATATATACTGACCATAAGAGTTTGCAATACATTTTTAAGTAGAAAGAGCTAATGTAAGAGTAGGACTTTTTATTTGACTTTGAGCCATTTGCAACTTTTCCCTTATAAGTCCCACCTTCTCCATGGCATCCATGGCCAAGTCCGATCCTACCAAGGCCATCTCACCAACTTCAAACAACCTAATAGGTGATGTACACCGTCTACTACATAATACCTTGAATGTTGCCATTTCAATGCTTTCATGAAAGCTATTATTATAAGCAAACTCGATGGGAGGGAAATGTTCATCCCAATTTCCCTTGAACTTTAATACACAAGTTCTCAACATATCTTCCAATGTTAGAATGGTTCTCTTAGCTTTTGCTTTGGAGATGGAAGGAAGTACTTATTATCACTTTAGTACCAAGTCCCCTTTGAAAAGACATCCAAAAATGGGAGGTAAATTGGATACCATGATATGATATAATGGATAATAGAATCCCATGCAACCTCACCACTTCTCGAATATACAAGCGAGCATAGTCTTCAGCACTAAATATCATTTTTAATTGGTAAGAAGTGTGCTAACTTTGTCATCCAATCCACTATCATCCATATGGAATTAAAACTCTTCTTGGTCTTAAGCAACCCCACTACAAAGTCAATATTGATTTTTTACCACTTCCAAATAGAGACGTCGATATCTTGAGCTAGGCCACCCGGCCTTTGATGCTAACTTATTGTTGTTGGCAATTGGCACACTCAGACACAAACTTGGAAATGTTCCTCTTCATTCCACTCCACCAATATATCTCTCTCAAATCTCTATACATTTTTGTAGAAATGAGATAAATTAGAATAAGAAGAGTTGTAATCATTTTCTCCTTGTGAGAGAACTTATATCCTTCCTTCTTTTATTAAGGCATCCAATTTAACTAAGGTGGGATCAAGGCCTTTCTTAGACTTAACATCCTCAATCAAAGAAGATCAGGACCCATGTAACACCATAAAACCACCACTTCCAGATTCATTCAACTTTACTTCCAACCTATCAAACCTAAGGACTTCCTTACGCAACTCCCTTTTTCCATCATCTTCTATATGAGACACACTACCCATGGAAACTCTACCAAGGGCATCGGCTACCACATTGGCTTTACCCGGGTGGTACTTCACACTCGTATCATAGTCTTTGAGAAGCTTTAACTACCTCTATTGCCTTAAGTTGAGATCTTTTTAGATGAACATATGTTGAAGGCTCTTATGATCGGTTAAGACATCTACATGAACTCTATACAAGTAGTGACGCCAAATTTTTGAATCAAAAACTACGACCATAACTTCAAGATCATGTGTTGGGTAGTTATTCTCATGTACCTTCATTTGCATTGAAGCATAGGTAATCACCTTAGCATGTTGTATTAATACACACCCTGACACATTTCTTGAAGCATCACAATATATAATTAACCCATCATTTCCTTTTGGCAAGGTCAAGATTGGAGGAAAGTTAATCAATCCTTCCAGGTTTGGAAACTCTACTCACACTCATTTGTCCACACGAACTTTGCTTTCTTTTAAGTCAACTTGGTAAATAGGGACGAAATAGATGAGAAACTTTCCACAAACCTTCTATAGTATTCAAGTAGGCCTAAGAAACTCCTAATGTCTATAGGAGCCAATGGCCTTAGCCAGTTTCTCATCGCTTCTGCTTTTAAGGATCAACCTTAATACTATAACTTGATACCACATGGCCAAGAAAGGCCACCTTACTTAAACAAAATTCACATTTATCGAATTTTTCAAAGAGCCCTTGCTTCATCAAAGTTTGAAACATCACCCTCAAGTGTTCCGTGTGTTCTTCCTTGCTTCGAGAGTATATTGGGATTTCATCAATGAACACCACTATGAACATGTCAAGGTAGGGCTTGAACACCCTGTTCATAAGGTCCATGAATATAGTTGATGCATTAATGAGTCTAAAAGACATTATCACAAATTCAAAGTGATAATACCTAGTCCGAAAAGCCGTCTTAGGAATATCACTCTCTCTCACCTTTAGTTGGTGATATCCGAAACACAAATCAACCTTGGAGAACTTATCGTCCCTTGCAACGTATCAAACAAGTCTTCTATTCTTGGGAGTGGATATTTGTTCTAAATAGTGACTTGTTAAGTTGTCGGTAATCTATGCACATACGGAGTGAGCCATCCTTCTTTTTTACAAAAAAAACTGAAGAACCCCATGGGGACCAACTAGGTCTAATAAAGCCTTTTTCCAACAAATACTTTAATTGTTCCTTTAATTCTTTCAACTTTGCGGGAGCCATTTTATAAGGAGGAATTAAAATAGGTTGAGTGTCAGGTAGGAGGTCTATGCTGAAACCTATTTCCCTTTTGGGAGGAACACCCAATAACTCATTCAAAAAGACATCGTGAAACTCATTAACTATTGGAAATGTTTCTAGATAAGGGACTTTGGAGGTGAGATATTTAACCCTCACTAGGTGATATATGCATCCCTTTGAAATCATTTTTTGAGCCTTTAGAAATGAAACAATCTGACCTTTACATGAAGAATTTCTACACTCTCATTGAAGAATGGACCGTTTGGGAATTGGAACTTGACTCTACAAGCCTTACAATCGATGGAAGTATAGAAATCATGCAACCAATTGATGTTACCCATGTTACACCTCCTTTTATAGGATAAAGCGGTCGTTGTCAAGATATAGAACCTAACCAAGGTTAGGGTCGAACCCACAGGGAATACATAGGTTCAAGAGAATTCACTGATCATAATTCAAGTAGTAAACCAACTTACTTCCCCAAAGAGGGTTTTTGCAATAGTCAATGTAAAAAAAAAACAAAAAGAGAGAAAGCAATATGGAGATAAACTAGGGTATTGTATTCCTCATGATTCCCTAACTCAGTATCATTGGATAACCAAATTCTTTTTTATTGTGTAGCATGCATGATGCTAAGTTAAGATTACTAAGCCCTTTGGCCAAAGGTGGGAGGTGAATTTCACTATGTGACTTGGCCCAACTCCATAGTATGCATTACTAACCCATACTTATTAGTCCCAGTACAACCGCCCCTTGGCCCAATTTCGTTGATTAGATGAGAACACATGAATCGAATCCTGTTAATTAATATCTTTTCCTATTCATTACTACCTTGGTGAAGTCAGTAACACTAGGTGGTAAAGAATATAGGCCACCATCACAAAATATGCAAAACGAAGACAGTTAATTAATATATGCATGCACACTTTCCAAGAATTATCCAGTTTTACTTTGTTAGTTCTTCATGGTTTCCACAACTCTAATTGTGGATTTAGCTACCTATGCTTTGTGTAGATGCAAGAATTATGGATTGAAAAAACATAATTGAACACTTACATAATAAAATTAAGAACAAGAAAATCCAACTTCAATAAGAATCACAAAATTCAAGATAAAATTCAAATACAAGTGTTCTCAAAGACTCTCCAATGTAATCTCATTATTTTCTCTCTCTATTTACCGAATTCTCTGAGTACTAGACGAAATATTCTAAAAACTAATCTAAAAAAGATCTATTTATAATTAAATAAAATACAAGTCCTAACTGAAATAGAATAACTGGTCGGCACGCCATATGAAAGGGGTTTACGGGCTATATTGCATTCCATGGCCTGTAATCAGGGTCTCATATAAAGCTGCTAAAAATTGGGACTTCAAATCTACAACACTCCTCTACGACTCGTAAAGTAGTTTATGACGCGTAAGCGGGTTTCATTTGATGAATATTCAGAAAGTCCCAATCTCTAATCGTCAAGGCACGAACCATCTTCTATGACTCGTAAATCATTCCATGACTCATCTACATATTCGTAGAATCAACTTCAGAAAAATCAGCCTTTCACTGGAATTGTTCACAAAACCATTGCACAATCAGTAAAATGGTCTGCGTCTCATAATGCATCAAAAACCAACAACTTCTATATTTCTTCCCAAAATCAAGGGCAAACCTGTAATCCTGCCAACACAACACAAAACCACATAAAATCAAATAACATCACATTGAGAACACACAAAATTCCATGTTTAAGCATCAAAAGTATTGTATTTTAATAGTACATTAACACTTTCGACTTAAAATTATTGCTTGTCCTCAAGCGACAGACTTAATATACATAGATAATATAGTAACACACAGACTTCAACCCAATTGCATACATCACATAAATCTCAAACTCAGATACCCACACCACCTTTTCAAAATAAGATCAGATAATCATCTAGCAAACCAATACAGACTAGTGCATGTGACAACACAACTATAACAAGTGAAGTACTATCAAAAATCCACAATCACTGAACAAGTCTAATGCCAACAATGCAATGCAAGTGCCCTCACAGAAAGAAGTCTTATATCTAACACTCAATGATATTTTCAAGTATAACCTTGGGACTATACAAAATCACTCACTCTCCTAAAAGATATTCATGTATCATGCCTAATACCATAGGCTTGCCCCTATACTCATATTTTTTGGTGCTTTCTTTTTATTTCTCAGCTTTTTACCTTGTTTTTACTCTTCATTATTCTTTTTAGCTCACAACTAAAGCATCACTTATTTTTCTTGCACCCAGTACATAATTTTTCCCTTTTTCTCTGTATCACCAACTCCCCTCCTTATTTTTGTGTTTCACCCTTACATCAGCCACCCTCAACTTAGGCTTTTGGCCTGAGTTGAGGTGCACAGTATCCTCCTTAGAACCACAGCCACTTTTGGTAGCCACCCTTTATTTAGGAGTTTTGCCTCAGTTATGGTGTATAATGTTCAAGAAAGAACCAGGGCCAATTTCAAAATCTTATAACTAACGAGGCTAGGTTAATCAGGTGTTTTTAAAGAATAGGTACATGTTAGGCTCAAACATTAGGAACAAGGGATATATCATAGTTTTGGTTGGTCATTTTAGGCTAAGTGGACTATTAAGAACAAAGGCCTAAGATCCTTTCCTAATCCAATTGATCTACAGTCTAACTCAGAATAACAAGGCAAGTTCTGAATTAGCATACAATACACGAATTTAGCAATTTAAACTTGCACTCACATGACATTACATAAATTATCAACAAAAGATTCTCAGATCATACTTTTCATCTCAATTTATCCTCTCTTATCAGAACAAATATTGTCACACACCTAAACATGCATGGTTGCTATCTAACTACTAATAAAGAATTTTTGGTGGGTATCATTTTTCAAAAGAAATCACAAAAACAGACTATATGCCACAAGTATTAGTACTATATGCTACTAACTATCTAAACATCCTGAACATGCCGATTGAACAAAAAGTAAATATTCATGGGGAAATAGAACACAGCCAAGAAAATCATGGGATAAAAATTGGGGTAGGTATGGACCCAAGCTACTCAGACTTCACTGAGGTCCATAACTACCCACACCCTATAAAAGAATGTTCATTGTCCCCAGTGCATATAATCGAAGCAAAATAAAACATAAAAGGGTTAAAAAGTGTACCTGGGCACCTAAGGGCCAGTGTGTGGCTAAGTCTGACCACCCTCCTCTTTTGGGGTAGTCTCCTCAGCGGTAGCACTCTATCCTGAGGTGCCATCTCCCCTCACGCTCTCTCCCTTTAGAGCTTGTCGTCTCTCCTTCTCCTATCTTGACCTCCTCAAGACAAGTGCAACCTCCTCCTACTCAGTAAGTCCCACACGTAAGCATATATCATTTGGATCATCATCCTCTATGTGAGGTCCCTTCTCATTAGAAGACTAAGCGGGCTCATCAGGAGCAAAAATATCTACCACTGGTATTGGGGGTGGTGGTCTCTGATAGTGTCACCCATGCCGTGATTGTTGCTGTCATGTCAGCTTAAAGCTGCTAAATCTCTACTAGATGGTCGATAAGTCTGATGGCTGGGCCTTTTCAAGCTTCATTGTACCCTCGCCTCGAAGGCTTCAATGCGCGCATCCACAATGGAGAGATGATCCTAAATAGTGGCTATCGTGAATGCATGCATGTGACTCTCAGACTCTGCAATGGCCTGGCAGACCCATGGCCTAATTTACTGCACAAGCTGAGTCAACTGCAACTCAGCGTGAGATAACCTCTGTGCCATGGCTTGTATAGATATGGTGGACACATAAACCAAGCCTGCGGGAGTAGATTATGATGACATGGCTTGTGGTGCAAGAATAGAAGTAGTGGACTCGCTCTCCTTATCTACCTCTGGCCGAGGGGCCTATCCTCAATATTAACAACAGTGACGGTAGTTTATGAACCCATAAGTTATGGCGTTGGGGCAAATATCTCAGCTATAGGAGCAACATGTGCTCGTTGGAGTGCCATTGGGTTCTCTTAAGCCTTGATCAGGCTAGGATCCAATGTATGGTGGGCCATAATCAACTAGTCCAGTTGGTGTAAACACTTTACCCTTGACTCTATACAGAGCTTGTATATCAAGCAAAGGAATGGGATAGAGGTAGACCTCTTCAGGGCGGCCTCATAAATTTGCTCAGCTACGAGGCAGGCCCAATCAATATCATAGTTAGCTAAGATGTCGGCAACCAATACTGCATGCTCCATTGTTAACGTATTATCAAAAAGAGTAGGCCAGATGCATTAATAAACAATCGTACACCAAAAGTTGGGGGGAAACAAAGCGAACCCTTGAAAATAGGCTTCAAGTGTGTGACGACCTAGGCAAGATTCAGACTCTACTTAGCAATATAACCATCCACCCATCTTATCAAGCTTGCTTGTCAGTCTGGATCTCTCACAACCAGGGGTCCCTCGTCTGCCCTATGCTGTAGTTGAACTCTATGGTGGATCTAAGGAAGAAAACTCTAGTCTAATAAGCATACAGTGGAGGGTGGTCTTCGATATATCCACTTGGTGGGCCCTCACTCTTATCTCGATCAATCTGGGTTGAATGAGGGGATTTTTCCCCTTGGGAAGATTACTGTGAATAATGACTACATATGAAGGATAGAACTCCCTCACCATGGTCGGAGAGTATCATCTAAGAGAGTACATGAGCCACTGAAGCTCGCATCGAATCACTATGCCCTAGATACTAGGAACACTATTAAGTCTGTCCGAGATGACTCGGGGCTCCTCATAAATAGAGTGGGCTAGCTTACCTAGCTCTTTCTACTACTGGCCCTCCATAAAAATATCATGCATACCTGCGACACACCATCGACTAGTGAGGGCGTCAAGTGGAGAAGGTGATGATCGGGGTACTGTGGAGGACTCTGTCTCTGAGTCGTTCTCATAGCTGGACTCCTCTTTGGATGGAGCTATCAGGATAGAATTGCTCCTGTTGCATCCTCCCTCATTAGACTAGGGAGTGTGGGCAACGAGAGCCTAAATTTACCCAACTCTGGTAGCGGCTATCATTTGTCATCTGGCAGCCTCCGAGTTTTGGTCGACGCTCAGCTCCTCTACTGATCTGCTTAGAGTAGAAACCTGCTCATCATCTGAAGACTCATCTCTGAGCCTCCTCCATAAGGCTAGGATCTTATAATGTTTGGTTTCTGGGGCCATAGTACCTGAAACATAGACATATACGCACCTTGGTTAGCCTCACAAATCAAAAATTAAAATGCAAAAAATAAATCAGACTAAGTTATAGAAAGATCTACGAAAGCATCTTAACGGGCCATAGTTGGTACTACGAGCGATAAAGAGCTTTCATAAAATAGAGGTCTAAACATTTTTTTGTCACTAGAAAACTCTATGATACTAGGTATGACTCGTAAAATGGTTTATGAATCATAGAGAATTCCAGTGTGTGTATTTATTCTAGGAAACGATCTACAAGACCTATCTATGAGTCATAAAGTGTTTTATAACTCATGGAAGGTCTCCCCTAATGGGTACTCAGAAACTTTTAAGTTTCTAGAATTTTGTACAGGGGCAATTATAACTCATGAAAAGATCCACGGGCCATAAAAGCTACTCATAAACAAGAAAACTCAGTTACCCGAGTTTCTAAGCCTATCACAACAGATCTCATATGACTTTTTCAACAAGTATTCCACAAGCATCGAAGCAAGAATGCATACACGCACATGATTCCCATACCACAGCCAAGACCCTAACATGTTATACAACACACATATCCCATTGGAAAAGATTAAGTATGTTTTCCCAACTATTTCCACCGTATATGGTAAAAAAATTCAACAAAATCTACAGACCTATATCATCACCCCTCAATTTTCACATAATATGAATTCAACATATATAGAAGGTGATTTAATAGGCACCAAAAACTATTCAAGACATGCAAACAGGGCAAAGGTACCCAATTCACGATTTAGACAACCATTCGAACATGAGCAACCCAAATTCAATTAACACACATGAGTTTTGTGTCTAAACTACCATTCCCCACATAATTTCTAACTCAATCATGCAAACATAGGCAAATTAAGGGATTTTAAATAACCAAAACCTTATCAAGTAGTGTGATTAACTTGTAGAATATGAAGGAGGTGAAGAGACATTAAACCCTAGGTCGCCAGGTCAACTGAAAGTTAATAAGCTTGGACTCTATGAAACCCCAATTACGGGCTGTAGAGTATTTTATGGCTCATAAACTATGGTTTCATAGAAGATCCAAATCCTAGATTTTAGAATATAGTTTCACAGATTAGTGTACGAGTCGTAAAGTGATTTATGGCTTACAGAGTTGGTCATAAAAACCTCAACATCTAGAAAACTTTAGGAAACTTACCTGCGCCCAGGAGCCCCATTCATGACATATTTCATCTACGGATTGTAAAGTTTGCTTGTGGACTGGATTGCACAACCTTTTTGCTCATTGGAAATCTTTATTAGTTGGTGTATGGTCTGTAAGCTATTTTACAGCCTATAGAGCCAGTCGTAAAGACTCTTTCATGCTCTTCTCAGCCAAAAAGTGGCTGACTTAGCCCTATACCTGCATATTCTTCGTAGAACACACTGTTACCCTATGTGCAACCAGCCCAATGTCTGAAATTATAATCAAAATACAAGAAAATAAACTACCTATAAGTCCAAAACTGAAAATAAACCTTCAACCACACTATTATATCAAAAACCTTGGGTTGCCTCCTAAGTAGCACTTGATTTATTGTCATGACACGACTTGACAAATTGGTTATTGAGACTTCACCAATTTCCCAAACTTAATTCTTTAGATCATCTGGCCGCTTCATGTACTGACAGATATTGAAGATGACCTCTTCATCGTTCAACTTAAACTTGAGTTGGTCGGCTTCCATATCCACTAGTGCTCGCCCTGTCACTAGGAACGATCTTTCTAAGATGATTGGGACATCAAAGTTGATTTCACAATCTAGGGTGACAAAGTCTATAGGCAATATGAACTTTTCAACTTTGACCAACACATTGTACAGTATCCTGACAGGCTTCTTTACTGTGTGATTGGCCATCAATAATCGCATGCTAATTAGAGTAGGGGCTCCCAATCCTAGCTTGTTGTAGACCACAAGAGGCATCAGATTAATGCTGGCACCTAGATCACATAGTGCCCTTGCAAACTCCACATCACCAATGGTGTAGGGTATGGTGAAAGTACCGAGATCTTCTCGATTCTAAACCAAGGACCTCGTAAGAGTAGCATTGTAATGCTGAACCTCTTAAGAGAGCTCCTGACTCATAATGTTCTTCTTAGTAACCAGGTCCTTCATGTATTTAGTATACCCTGACATCTTCTCCAATGCCTCAATGAGAGGGATGTTAATAGATAGTTGTTTCAGCATAGAGAGAAAGTGCTTGAATTTTCCTCGTTGCTCCCTCTTTTTGATTCTTTGAGGGAAGGGAGGAGAAGGCCTAGTAATGGGCTTCAACTTTTATGGTATTAGCAGATTTACTCACCCTATCATTGCCATGATCATCTCTTATCTCCGCATTTTTGGCTGCAACCATCTCCTGTCGAACATCTTCTTCATCAATATGCATGGGAGGATCAATGGTCCTCTTGCCACCCCAAGCAATAACCTCCATACATTTCCCTTTATTTTTAGGATTCTAAACTGTGTTGCTAGGTGGTGTACCCCTTTGATGCTAATTAAGTTTAGTCGACACTTAACCAAACTGTTTTTCAAGTTATTTGATAGCCACAGAGTGAGACTCAATTTTCTGATTTATACTAGAAATCTTAGATTTCATGCCTTTTAGAGTCTCATCCTGTGTCTCAACTTTGTTCAACATGTGATCAAATATCTCCTCAATTCTAGAATTACTTGTACCTGCATTGCGATTAATGGTGGTACAAAAGGACCATTTCTAAATCCTTCTCTGTGACCCCAATCTACATCTCTTTCTGGACCCCTATTCTTACCATAATATCCTCCGCAGTTGTCCCTATAAGATCTATCTTTGTTGAAGTTCCGACCTTGGTTTCCTAGACCTTGGCACTAATAGTCCTGATTGAATCTTTGGTGTTGGTCTGGAAACCCCCCATTAGATCATTAACAAAACACGGTCCTTATCATAATAAGAATTATCATACATAGGTGCACATGAGGATGATGATCCATTGCATTGACTTACACTTGGTTCTGCTTCATCAACACCTCAATACCTATGCGAATCTGTGCAAGCTATTGCATGATTTCTTCATCAATCTTTGCTTTCATCGGACCAACACTGATAGCATATAAAATTTTGGTGGATGATCTGTCTCTTTAATCCCATGCATGATTAGTCTTGACCACTCTTTCGGTCCACTCTGCGATCCTTGCAAAAGGCTGATCCAAGAACATACCCCCCATGATAGTGTCAACACAAGCCTAATTATTCTCATCGAGGGTATGGTAGAAGATGTCCATCAAGGCATCATCGACTATCTTGTGGTCTGGGACACTCCTCAAACATTTGGTGAACCACTCCAAAATAGTACTGGTTGAATCACCAGGAAGTTGTTCAAAGTTGTTGATCTGGTTCTTCAACTTAAGCTTCTTCAATTTAGGGAAGTACCTCTTCAAAAATTCCTTCTGTAATTCTATGCAATTGGTGATTGAACTCTATGGGAGCTCAGATAGTCATAATGCTGCATTGCCTGTAAGAGATAATAGCAAGACATAAAGTCCACAACATCCATAGATAGATTCTATGTTCCCATCACACTCTTGCAGATGAATGCAACATTATGTAGATGGCTATGAGGACCCTCTTATGGTAAGCCCTCAAATAGCTCGCGATTCTGCAACATCGGAAGCAACCCATTTGATACTGTGAACTTTGTGTCTGCTAGTAGTGGTGGTAACACAATAACTTCGATAACCTCCATAGACATAGGATTTAGCCTGTATTGATTCCAATGATAAGCATTAGCATTAAAGTGTTGAGGCTGTGCAACAATAACCTCAAGAGAAGGTGGGTTCTCATTATTATCATTCTCATTGTTGTTTTTGTTCAAAGCTACATTGTCCGCATTATTAGCATTATGTTGGTCCATTCTCCTCAATGTTCTCTAGATCTATAGGTCTAAAGAAGTTAAAGGATTGCCTTGACTTCAAGTATTGGGCATACACTACACTTACACCCTGAAAAGGAACAAAAATAACAAAAAAAGTAAAATATGAGAAATAAGGATTAACACTCAAGTTACTATGAATTAACTAAGTCTAGTTGTATTCCCAAGCAACGACCGCTAAAACTTTGATGTCGATCAAGTTACACCTCCTTTTAGATAATAAAGTAGCCTCAATCAAGATATAGAACCTAACCAAGGTTAGGGTTGAAGTCACAGGAAATATGTAGACTCAAAAGAATTCAATGATCACAATTTTAGTGGTTGACCAACTTACAAGGTAGTGGGGGGGTCGCAATAATCAATGTAAAAATACATTAACTACTACAAGAGAGAAATAAATTTGGAGAGAAACTATGATATTGTGTTCTCGATGATTCCCTAACTCAGTATCACTGGATAACCTAATTCATTTCTAGTATGTAGAAGTAGGGTGGTAATTTAAGTTCGCCAAGCCCTTTGGTCAAAGGTGAGACTATGTGACTTGGACCATCTCCATAAAGTGAATTACTAACCCTTACCTATTAGTCCCAATACAACCTCCCCCTTAACCTAGTTTTGTTGATTACATGAGAGTACATCAATCAAATCATGTTAATTAATCTCTTTTCCTATTCATTACTACCTTGGTCTAGCCGGTAACACTAGTCGGGTTCTACTATTGGCCACCATCAAAAAATATGCAAAACAAAGAGAGTTAGTTGATACATGCATGCACACTTTCAAAGAATTATGAATTATTTGGTTTCACTTTGTTAGTTCTTTACGGCTTTCACAACCCTCATTGTGGATTTAGCTACTCATGCTTTGTGTAGATGCGAGAATTATGGATTGGGAAAACATAATTGAACATTTACATAATAAAATTAAGAACAAGCAAATCCAACTTCAATAAGAATCACAAGCTTTAAGATGAAATTCAAATATAAGTGTTCTAAAAGACTCTCCAATGTAATCGCACTATTTTCTCTCTCTAATTACTAAGTTCTCTAAGTACTAGGCGAAAACTTCTGAAAAATAACCTAAAAAACTAATTTATAATAATTAAAATATATGTCCTAACTAAAATAGGATAACTGGTTAGCACGCCATACGAAAGGGGTTTATGGGCCATTTGCATTCTACGGCTTATAATCGGGGTCTCGTAGAAAGCTGCTAGAAATTTGGACTTCAAATCTATGACACCTTTTTACGACTCGTAAAGTAGTTTATGACCCGTAAGGGGGTTTTGTCTGATGAATCTTCAGAAAGTCCCTGTCTCTGATCCTCAGGGCATAAACCATCTTCTATGACTTATAAATCATTCTATAACTCATCTGTATATTTGTAGAACCAACTTCAGAAAATTAGCCCCTCATTGAAATTGTTCACAAAACCACGTCACGACCCTATAATGGTCTACGACCCATAATGGGTCTCGTAATGCATAAAAAACCAACAACTTCTATATTTCTTCCCAAAATCAAGGCCAAACCTATAGCCATGCAAACACAACACAAAAACACATAAAACCAACTAACATTGCATTGAGAATACATAAAATTCCAAGTATTAAGCATCAAAAGTGTTATATGTTGACAACACATCACCAATGTATCCCAAGTATAGCATTAAAATCAACCCTGGAGAGTTCTACTAAGTCACAAGGGACAATTTTATGTAATATGGTAATGAGACAATTTCTATAAACTCTTCATACAATAATGGACTCTCCAATGGGGTTACACACTTCATGAGGATCATAAAGGACTTCGACGCATGCATGGAATCTATTTGCAAGAATTGAAGTTACAAATGATATGTTTTCTCTTGGATCCAACAATGCATTTGCATCAAATTATAAACTTTTAGCGTACTGGTAACAACATCTGAAGTCTCTTCAACTTATTGTTAGCCATAAAGAGCATAGAATTGATTGGTCCTTAGGACACCTTGAATTTGCCCACCTTGGCCTTATGGCCTTGCACCTCCACTCTTAAAATCCTTTCCAAGGTTGCCAGGCTCTCCATACTTGAAGCATGCAATTGAACCGTGCTAGCACTCTCCCTTGTGGGGCATGTGGCACTTGGGCAAATATGGAGTTTGGGGCTTTGGAGCTACCCCTTGTCTTTAATGGATCGGGGAGAAGTGTTGTAGACCCTTTTCCACCTTACCTTTGGATATCTTAGAGCTTTTTGTAGCCTCTACTCCTTTCATGAAAATATCCCTACCATCAACCTGATTATTCTTAAACTCCCTCGTTCTCTCGCTTAAATTCTTCTAGTCAATTTGCTTGGCATGCATCATTAACTAGGAGATGTCCATCTCCTTCACGAGCATGACTATCTTGCACTCTTTTGATACCAAGTCCAATACACCGAATATAAACTTGCTCAATCGGGCTATTGGATCTGCTACCATGAAAGGGGCATATTTGGAGAGTTTGGTAAACCTCAGAGCATGCTCTTTCACGCTCATGCGCCCTTGCCTAAGGTTGATGAATTTTTGTACCTTAGCCTCATGCTCATATACCTTTGCCTAAAGGTTAATGAATTCTTGTACTTTTGCCTCCCTCAATTCTATGGGAAAGAATATGTCCAAGAAAGCATCCTTGAACTCTTTCCATTCTATTGGACCAACTTCTTGGCCCCTTTCCTCCACCTATTGCTCATACAATATATTTTCCATCCCTTTTAGTTGGTAGGCTACAAACTTTGCCTTTTCCTCTGAGGGAACTCATATTATGACAACTATCCGATAAGCCTCATTAATGAAGTTAATAGGATCCTCTTCCGTCTAAGAACTGTGGAACTTTAGAGGACTCATCCTCATGAAATCTCTAACCCATGTAGCTGAAATAGGCACTTGGGGAGGAATGGAAATCTCCTTATTGGCTTGATTATCCAAAGCTTGGGCTAACATGGTAAATATAACTTTAAACTCCGCATGAGATGGGCTATCATCTTATTGTAGCGGAGGGGCTTGTAGCTCAGGTGTGTTCCTTGGTTGTGGATCTCTTCTTGGCAGCATGATTTAGAAATAACAAGGAGATAATTGTTAGTTATAAGAAAAGCTTAGACAACTCTAAAGGAATGACATGAATAAGAAAGAAGGGAAGATTTTCCTAAACGTCTTATAGCCTCCTCATTCATGATTGTAACCCACTTCACAACCTTGAATGAGAATCTTCTTGACGTGGCATATTTGGAGATCCGAGGAATATTTTTAAATCTCATACTCTGATACCAAGTTTGTAGTGACCCAAGCCTAGGGACTAGTCATCACACGATCAATAAAACACCTGTAGGCACCTCATCCAAGCCATCTTTGCATATCAAATATTCTTAGGCCAAAAACTCATAAATTTTTGAAAGTAAATGGGTAGGGTATATGGGATATCATCTGAAATAAAGACATTATCCTAACATACATAGCATCCATAAACACTCCAACTACACCATGGATAAATGAGATAAACAATTAGTTTCCATAAACACACCACTAGTCTTGGAACATTGGAGCCACGAGCTGGGGGAGGAGCATCTATCCCTATATGATGATATCATGTAGGCAAAATATGCATTAATACTTTTGGAATGTACTAATGAGCCATTTGGTAGGAGGTATTAGGAAATATAATCCATGGATTATCTATTGATATTAATTAATACTATGTTTGCTAGAATTTGAACCCATGTATTAATTAATCCATGTATTAGTTAATACCCCCATACATGGTATTAACTAATACCTCCCATTTGGTGGTATTAACTAATACCTTGAATTTAATACCATGGAATTATATATAAAGTTAAAAATATCCCTCAAATTGTTTTACACTTTTATTTTACTTTCTTGATTTTATGTTTTGTAATTGTAGTTTTCTACTAGTAAATTTATTTAATTAAGTTATCTTGCAAAATTTATTTATTTGCAGGTTTATATTTTTTATAATATAAAAACAAATAAATTTACCATGACAAATTTTTAAATTTTATTTTTTTGTGATTTTATTTTTATATAATAGACAAATAATTGTTTTGCCTTGTCAATTTTTATTTATTTATTAATTTAGTTGAGTGATTTTATTAACACGAAACAAAGTCCAATGATGTTAGATATATTCTCAAAGTTGAGTGACCTTGTAAGATGTAAACACTATATTAAAATTACAACTTCCAAATTTTTATGTGTAAATATAGATTGTTTATTTTACAATTGTTTACCATCTTTTCGATTTTAAGAATAGATGGTTTATCTTTATCAAATTAAAAATTGGTGTTTTATTAGTGATGAATTTATTAAGATCACAATTATTTATTCTCAATTTTGATTTTAACAATAAATGGTCTATCTTTATTTAATTAAAAATTGGTGTTTTATTAGTTATGGATTTATTAAGATCACGATTCTTTATTCTCAAATAATTCAAGTGAGAAAATAGCAAATCTGATGACAAAATTATTGTTCTCCTAACTAGTTCGAAGACACGAAAAAATAATCTAATGTGATCTAATTATATGTAATAGAAAATTCCATAATAATTCAATAGTATAATTAGAAAGAAACTTTTTTAAAGTTTTAAACCAAGCACAAGATTAGATGGAAAATAATGAACCAAACGTTTGATAAAGAATAATCTCTACATTACTAATTCTTGTGTTACTAATCTCTGCATCACTAACCCCTGCATTACTAATCCCCGCGTTATTCATTTTTGTACCAAACGACCCCTAAGTATGTGAGATGCAATACAAATATGAGATTGTAATGCCATCATTCATAAGTTAAGGACTTGCATGCATGAGTCGGTAAAGGTAACATTAATATGAGCTAAAGCATGCACAAGGAATATCGTTCAATATGAATGCAAGTAATACGTGAGAGAAACACATATGATGGAACGAATACATTGAACATAGACATTGTGGGAATAGACCATAATCGACATATAAGACCATGTGAGCTAACACCTGGAATGCAACATAACCCTTTACTTTAGCACGGTGAGACCACTTGCCAGGTGGAACTCCCTCATACAGTATGGATCATCGTATATCATAAATGTCCTACATGGATCTACTAGCCTAGCCTACAAGGGCTCCTATGGTGGCACATAGTTAATGGGGTAAAGGGTTGCTTCTAGGGTTACCTTATCAAACCCCTCCTCAATGCCTCATTTGGTGATAAGTCATCCCACAAAATCTTTAAAAACACATACTTAATCAAATTGTGACACTTAGAATCATAAGTAGCAATCTCAAGAATATCTCGAACTTAAGGAACTACCAAGTAAGAATTATCCCTTCATCGTGGAGACCATAATAAATATCATGTAAGGCATTGTCAACCTACTTATATCTTTGATAGATCATCAATGTAAAACCTTTCTTTTGTGCCCTACTTATCATAATGTAACATGGGAGGATAGACTTCAAATTTATTAGGCTTAGTCCTAAGTTAAAACATTGATAAATCATAAGGTTCGTGCATGATCATAGGAAAATATGCTTAGTCAAAACATGCGAGACTACCCACATATCAATATTGAATGCATTAATCATTAGAGTTAAGGTCATCACCCTTAACTGAAAACACATGAAAATACTTGATATAATATCTCATGGTAACATCAAAGGCATATCATAACATAAAACATCACGAAATCATCATTAGCATGCATGGTAGTATATACAGAACTTAAAGAAAAGGTAAAATCTTTGAATGTAGGACTTTGTGGCTAAAAGGATACTCATAAATCAACTCACATACTTTTGGAGAAGTCCATAAAGAAGGTAGTTGTTGTTATGGAAGAGACCCTTGAAAACCCTAGCCTCCTTGGCTTGTTCTTGGAAAGGATAAATGCCTAAGGATTTATCAAAAAGTGGAATGATGGAAATAAATAGGGACTCAAGGTCTTTAAGGTCTGAATAGGGCCTAAAGAGTCACAAAAATTATGTAGTTTTGATTTAACATTAATAGAAAGGACAAAATTGTCCTTTATTAAAACTGCTAGATTCAATCCATAAAACCTCGATTATGGGACATGGATAGAACCACAAATCATGGTTCTCATTTTGCTATTCTCCTTTTCTAATCTTCAGAAACTACTTACCAACCACCAACCACGAAACACCTGTCGATCGGCCATACATTAATCCATGAGTCGTGGATCGCCTCGTGGAGTCTGTCGTTACTTGGCAAAATTTCTACTTTCCCAAATCCTATCCATAAAGGCTAACCAGAGGCTGCATAATGAACATAACTTGTCCTACTGGTCATGTGTTACCTTCAAGTACTCCAAATTTCCTTCATGTTTGAAACTCACACCTACCACCCTATCAATGATCCATTTTTCCTTCCATGAGTCGTGAATGAACTTCGTCGATCATGTCTGTACTTAGAGAATTTTCAACTTTCTGAGGCTCTCAAGTCCACGGCTCATGGTTCATACCACGGGCTGGGAAATTGGTTCTATAAACTAACCCTTAAGCATTTCCAATCCAACTTGAGGATTATTTTCTAGGGTCCTAACTTGAGGATTATTACAGTCTCCTTAACTGAACCAAAGAACATCAAGGAGGCCATGTAGTATGATGAGTAGTTAATTGTAATGCAAGATAAACTAATTTAGTTTGAACGAAGCAAGGTGTCGAATCTAGTTCCTTGGGCCACTAATTTCACTATCATAGGATGAAATGGGTGTTTAGGAAAAAACTTGATATTCAAGGAACTATCACCACGAACAAAGAAGGCTAGTGGTGTAAGGCTACCGGCAAGAAAAAGAATTAATTATGATAAAATATATGCATTGGTAGATAGGGTGGAGGCCATCAGGATGCTAATAGCCTTTGTTATTTATAGAGTTTATGTTATATCTGATGGATGTAAAGAATACATTCTCAAATAGGTACTTGCAAGAGGAAGTGTACATCAAACAACCACTAGGATTTAAGAAGCATGATCATCCAGATTATGTGTATCAATCGGACAAGGCTCTTTGTAGATTATAGTAGGTCTAATATAGTGATTAGCATTAGAATCTGTACACGCTTTAAATCATGTCCAAAGGATCTACACATTAAAGTAGTTAAGAGAATACTATGCTACTTCAAAGGAACCATGAACCTAGTTCTTTGGTATCCTGCTAGAGACGCATTTGACCTTGCTAGATTCACAAATGCAAATTATGCTAGATGCCTCATCGATCAAAAAAACTATTCTGGGATAAAATACTCTCTTGATTCGTGTTTGGTGTCATGGGCTACTCGCAATTAGAATTCTATTCCATTATCTACCATTGAACCAGAGTATGTGGTTGCTGCATCATGCTTAACTATTGTGGATCAAATAAAAGCTTCTTGATTTTTGTGTAGAAGTAAGGTATATCCTTATAAATTTAGAAAACACTAGCGTTCTCAATATGGCCAAGAATTTTGTGCATCATAAGCGTACAAAGCACATAGATGTGCGCCATCACTTTCTCAAAGACAATATGGAGAAGGGTCACATCATCATGGCATTTTGCAAATAGCAGGACTAAGTGGCAGATATATTTACCAATGCACTGGGATAGGAGCAATTGAGCAAAATAGACTGGCTCTTGGGTTGTTGCACCAACAATAGAAAAGTTTCTTAATCCCCAGATAGATCAAAAGTATGATTTGAACAATGGTTGCAATTAGGTTCAAACTCACTCATATTTGTATTGATTAAGTTCAATACACACCCATTAAGAAGATTTTCACACATAAGGTTTGATGATATTACCCTTACTGTCCTACAACAAAGCTATACATAGTCAAATAAAGCAACGACCATGTTCTTTATTTTCAAGTATGCACTTAGCCTTAGGTTTATCCTTATGCACTACATCTACATGCCTTACAATATTGTGGTAATTCTATAAGATAACCTAGTTACCCGTATGCACTCTTCACCTTAAACTCCCGAGTTTACATGAAAGGCATTTATTTTTATTTTTTACCATTTGCCTATATCCCATATATACTATTCATTTCTCTCCTAAGAAGTTTCCTTAAAAAAATTAGGACATCCCTACTTCCCACCTAGGGCATTTACTCAGGGAGAATGACTACCTTTTTCACCTCACCAAAGTCCTTCCTTAGCAGCCCCATCAAAAACCTCTCCTTATAATTATAAACGTGGAAAGACTGGCAGATCCACTACTTGGTCCTTACAGTTGGCATATGGAAACCTATTCACCATTATTTTTGGATATTTTCTTATGCCTTTAGATGATAGACATCAAATCACTATGAAGGACATAATCGATAAGACTACATTAGTTGAATGTGACTACTACTAGATGTAGTGCAGATGTCCAGGCCCAAATCTCCCCGAGTAATAGGCTAAACATATATTGTGAGCTCTTATGGTTGGTAAATATATCAACATTCACCCCAAAAAGATAGTGGCATCATATTTTGAATCCAAATATAACCACTGCCAGTTCAAGATAAAGAGTTGGATCATTCTGCTCATGCAACTTTAATTGCCTTGAAGCATATGCTATGAACTTACCATTTTGCATCAACACAAAACCTAGTCCCACACGTGAAGCATATAAATAAACAACAAATCCATTTGAACCTTCCGATAATGTCAAAATAGGGGCTGAGGTAAGCTGGTCCTTTAATGTTTGAAAACTTTTCTCAACTCATCAAACTAGTGAAACTTTACTTTCTTTTGGGTCAACCTAGTCAAAGGTGATGCAATAGAGGAAACTTCTTCAATGAATCTCTTATAGTAATTGGCTAAACCTAAGAAACTCCTAATATCTAAAGGAGAGAATGATCTAGGCCAACTTGTTTACCACCTCTGTTTTCTTTGGATTAACCATAACAACATCACCAGACACAATATCACCAAGAAATGCCACATCTTGCAACCAAAATTCACACTTTCTAAATTAAGCAAATAATTACTTATCTCTCAAGATTTGCAACACAATTCTCAAGTAACTCATGTGTTCCTCTTCATAACCAATATGTCATCAATAAAAACTACCATAAACATATCTAGATAAGGTTTGGAGATTTGATTTATCAAATTAATAAAGATGGCAGAAGCACTTGTTAATCCAAACAACATAACCAAAAACTCATAATGTCCATACCTTGTCCAAAATGTCATCTTGAGAACATCAATCTCCTTCACCCTCAATTAGGTATACCTGGATCAAAGATCAATTTTGAAGAAATAGCCTGCACCTTGTAATTGATCAAATACATCGATCCTTGGAAGTGGATACTTATTTTTAATGGTTGCCTTATTTAATTTTTGATAATCCACACACATCCAAAGTAAACCATCATTTTTCTTACAAATAATACTGGAAAACCCAATGGAGATGCACTAGGCCTTATGAATCCTTCATCAAGCAAGTCTCTTAATTGCTCTTTTAACTCTTTCAGCTTTGGCGGTGCCATTCAATATATAGGTATATAAATAGTTTGAGTGTCCGATAAACAATCAATGCCAAAGTCAATTTCCCTTTTGGAAGGAATACCAGGCAAATCATCAAGAAATTCATTAACTATAGGAACTGAAAAATAGTAGGAACCTTGAACTCAACATCCCCTTAGAATTCATCTTCCTAATCTTCATATACGAGATGAACTTACCCTTGAACATCGAATTTATTCCCCTCCATTATAGGATAGTTTCATTAGGGATTTGGAATTTGACCTTATGGGTTCTACAATTAATTGACTAATTGAGTCATATGATACATGCAATCAATCTATACACAGAATAACATCAAAATCGATCAAGTCAAGTTCCACAAGATCACATAGAAAGACTTTATGCAGTACCTTTACGAGATAATTTCTATAGACTCTCTTGGCTAAAACTGACTCACCAACCAGAGTATAGACTGAATATAGCTCTATCAAGACTTTGGGAGACACCTAAAACTTTAGGGAAAGATAAAGAATGACAAAAGACACATTTGCACTGGGTTAAGTAAAGTATATGCATTAAAATCAAAGACTCTTAACGTACCTGTAACCATATTGAGAGACTCTTCCACTTCTTGCCTAGCATGAAAAGCATAAAAATGGTTGCCATGAGGAACACCAACTAGAGTATGGTCCCCTTGTTGCACATGCCCTCTTTGAGCTACTTGACCTTGCGGATCCTTCCCTTTAGTAGCAACATTAGGACACTCAAAAATTTTGCGCCGCATCTTTCCACATCCAAAATAAGAATTGGTACCTTTCAAGCAATCGCCTCCATGATTCATCCCATATTTAGGAACTTAGGAAGAATAGTACCACTAAACCTTATAACATCACCTTTAATGAAACAACACTCATGTGCTTCGGCATTCCCCATAATCGTAATTTCCATATATCTAAAATCCGTGCATGATTTTAAAAATTCCAGTTTATATTTTTTATCGAGGGGTAAAATTGAATGGGAAATGGGTATAACACTGATTTTAGAAAACCTGTAATGAAAACTAAATTTTGCAAATTTTATGATTTCAAGTGGCTGTCCGTGCCTATGTCGCGACGCGCTTAGGGCACATCGCTTTATACTTTAAACTCTGCGTCTGGTCAGCATCGCGTGGACTAGTGTAACATTTTACTTAGTTTTCTTATTTCGCCCAAGGGCATTGGGATCATAGCCCTATGCCCACTTAAATGTGAAAACTCCTATACTTAGTCATTTTTTAACTTTATAGGTCACAAAATCCTCTCTAAAGCCTCTCTAAGACTCTATGAATTCTCTCCTTCAATTCAAAGGATTTCAAGCTCAATTTTAGGACTCAAGGTCTCATTTCAAGCTCTAATTCTACTTTATGTTCATTTCAAGGAATTCAAGGTTTAAGGTATTTGGGTCCTCATCTATGGGTCCTTTCACACATGGAACCCAACCTCCTCCTTTTGTGAATATTGCATGATTTCAAGTTGTATTACCTATGAGTATCTCTTATTATGAATTATGAGCATAAAATATGTTGAGATTTTATTAAGTATTATTTGATTATGCATGAATATTTATTTCAAGCTTATTCCATGAATTGGTTCTGTCTATTGAGACTATGTGTGATTTCAGCTATGAAACTATGAGCTATTATATGCTTTTGTGATAGATTTTATGACACCCTAAATGAGGGTTTTACTACCATGTTGGTGGGTTGATTTGAATTAAGTTTACTTAGCTTGTTTTACTCTTGAATTGCGTGATTTTGAACAAGTATCATGAATCCACCATGTGTTTGATAAAATGACATGACAAGAATTCTTAAGTTATTGATGATCTATTACATGATTTACAAGTCAACTGACTTCATAATGATTAAGGGATTTCAAGCATGTATTGAATTCATGAAAAGTATCTATGATTTTATAAGTATTAAGTCAAGCCCTATTTCAAGATTTTACCATCTGGTGAGCCACTTATGTCAAGTGGAAAGATCAAGCATGATTTTTATTTTACTGTCCTTTTTATGTTAGGCTCACTAGAAGAGGTCAAGCATGTTGAAGAGCTACTCATGTGATGTTATCATGTCTCTTAGAAGTATTCATATTAGTACTAAAGTTATAAGAATTTCAAGTATTCTGTGGGATTAGACTTACCACCATTGAGGCTTAAGATGGGGGCTCGACTTAATGAGGTCCTTATATAAGGTCTTCAGTCTCTAAACGATGTGCCACCATAAGATTATATATATTCTCTATTATGGCTTTCTAGTAGATCTATCCAATTATACCACACCTTGTCGAGGGGATGACATGCCTCGATCACCTTGTCAAGGGGGTGAATGGCTCAAATCATTCATTGTATTGTTTACCATGGAAAGTCACCTTGTCGATGGGGTGACATGCCTCGATCACTTTGTCAAGGGGGTGACATGCCTCGATCACCTTACCAAGGGTGTCATGATTTGGATTCCAAGTAGTAGCTTGCTTGGTATATCCTAGTTTAGGGCTCTTCCCACATATGTATTATGTATTACACAAGTTAGATGATTTACAAGCATGTTTTATTACAAGCATTGATCATGCATACCATATTGATATTACCATGTAGGGACCAAAACTCCTTTTGATCATCCTTGTCCACATAGCTAGTTCGATTCTCAGAGAAAGCATTGGTGAGTCCTTAATTTCAAGGACAATATCTACTTATTTCATGTTATGTTGAGACTCCTTCTCATGTTGAATACTTATTATTATGAGGGTAAGCCTGGGGAATGTCTTGGTTCCCACTATATATGTATATTCTATGAGCTTGACTCTTTTATGCTTTTATGTATTTCAAAGACTTCCCTCAGTCCCACTTCCCTTTTTAATTATGTCTTTTTGATGCTTATTTTTCTCCCTCGACCAAGGATGTGTGAATGGTATGCTAAGAGGCTTGTTTGGGGTCCCCTCGGGTTCCCCATTCGACGTATCACGTCTAGGCCTTAGGCTTGGGTCATGACAAACTTGATATCAAAGTACTAGGTTGTTAATGGTCCTCAAAAATCCAACACACTACATCGATTAGAATTTTATTCATGGTTGTGAAGTGCGCCACAACTATGAATGGGAGGTTATAAGGTGTTTCAAGAAATGTTTCACTTCTTCATGGTCTATATAGTGCTTTAGGTGTAAATATATGATTTTTCGCCTAATGAATGCTCTTGTTTCTTCAACATCGTATCAATACTAAGGGGAAGGCTAAGGAGAGCCCATACTCTCGAGGAGCAATCGACCTCTCTCGCTCCTCAAGTTCCTCAAGATGGTGGGATGGCCCATGGTGAGTTCTGGGATGCCATCACAATGTTGGCCCATGCTATGACCAACCAAATAAACCAAGGGGCGCAAGTCCCTCATGCTCCTACTTCGTCCTCTAGAGTGAGGGATTTCACAAGAATGAATCCACCGGAGTTCCATGGGTCTAAAGTGGAAACGGACCCCCAAGAGCTCATCGATGAGGTATATAAGGTGCTATCTATCATGGGGTTCGATTCAAAGGAGAAACTAGAATTAATAGCCTACCAACACAAAAGTGTAGCCCAAATTTGGTTTACTCAATAGAAATTGGAGAGGAGAGATAATGATGCAATTTCTTGGGAGGAGTTCAAAGCTACCTTCCTCAACTAGCTCATGTTGGTGGGTTGATTTGAATTAAGTTTACTTAGCTTGTTTTACTCTTGNTATGTCCTCAAGTTCAACAAGCTTTCCAAGTATGCTCCACATTTGGTGGCCTACCCTTAGAGCTAGAATGAACAAAGTTATGTCGAAAGTGTCCAACTTGGTTAATGAAGAGTGTCATACCACCATACTAGCGAGTGATGTTGATTTTTCTTGGTGCATGACATATGATGAACAACTAGGGGAAAAAGCTTAGAAAGAGAAGAAGTGGGGAGTCCAAGAAGGCTTGATTTGAAGTTGGTTTCCAATGTTCTAAAGGTGACCAATTTCGTCAAGGCCACAAGTTCCAAGGCCAAGGGTCTTCCAATCCTAATAAGAGATTTGCTAATGGTTACCCATGATTACAAGTTAGTAATGGTAAGGTGTCTAATCCTAAGTGCCAAAGATGTGATAGAGACCATAGTGGCCCATGTTTGTGAACTCTTATGCTTTCTATAGTTGTGGTGAAGTGGGTCACAAGGTTGTTGATTTTCCTCATGCTCAAAACAAAGGTAGAGATGGTCGCCTTTGAGGCCAAGGTGCTAATGGGGGTCAAAGGGTAAAAGGAGGCCAACAAGGGGGTGCTCCAAGGCAAAATACTTTCTATGCTCTCCAGGGAAGGCAAGGAGTGGAGGAGGTACCCGATGTTGTTACCGGTGTATTAAGGGTTTTTTATTATGATGTTTATGCATTGATAGATCTGAGTGCCACGCTTTCTTTCATTACTCTTTTGTTGCCAAAAAGCTTCATGTGAGTCCTGAATTGTTGTGTGAACCTTATGAAGTGTCTACCCCCATTGGTGAGTACATCATTGCTAAAAGAATCTATAGTAATTATCCTGTGTTCATATTGCATAAAGTTTTGCCTTGTCATTTTGTTGAAATAGATATGGTGGATTTTGATATCATTTTTGGGATATGTTGGTTACATGCATATTATTTAAACAACCCTAAAAAGCAAAATGTCCAACAATGTGCCTCGAAAGTGTCCAAAATTATAATTTCCATATATCTTAAAATCTATGCGTGATATCAATTATTCGACTTTATATTCTTGTTCAGGGGTCAAATTGAGAGGAAAGTAAGTCTAACACCAATTTAAGAGCAAATGATTAGCAATTTCAATCTTCATAATGCATGTGAGGCCCTACTTGATACTTT
>DF362298.1:29227-55631 GCA_000787875.1 Solanum virginianum
TGGGAACCGATGTATTTTTGTTGCTAGTGATTTTTATCTCGGTCCAAGGCTTTTTGGTCTTGGGCCTAAGTGTTTCCATGCGTGAAAATACCTATACTTAGCGATATTTTACCTTCTTATCACACAAGACATTCCCCAATACTCACTCAAAGACTTTGCCAAATATTTTACTCCTAAATTCAAGTTCCAAAAACTACCTCGAATCTTAAGGTTCTCATTCAAGCTTCATGTTTCCATATGCAATCTTCTTCAAAGATTCTCCAAAACCTAAGGTATGTGGGTTTCTTTCATGGGTTCCTTTCACCCATGATACCCAAGCTCTCTAATACCTATAGCATGATTTCACTCTTGAATTGCATGATTTTACACTAGCACTACACACCCAACAAGTGTTTGATAAAATGTCCAATTATGGTTTCTTGAGGAATTGAAGGCCCAATGTATTTCTTATGAGTTGAGTGACTATATGATGATGGAATAAACGTATGTATATGATTTTCTCCTATATAGTGTTAGAATGTGACCATGCCCTACTCGGGGGTTGCATGCCGGGTAGCCTTATCGAGGGGTTCGTACCTTGATAACCATGTTGGAGGGTTTGTACCTAGGTCACCAAGGGTGGTAGGGTGAGATAATCCACCAACCATTTCGGGGGGTTTGTACCTCGGTCACCAAGGGGGTAGGCTATGGCGATCCACTAACCAATTGATGGGTTTAGTACCTCAATCACCAAAGATGGTAGGGTGCGATGATCCACCAACTAATTTATGGGGTTTGTACCTCAATCATAAGGATGGGAGGGTGCAACAATGCACCAATATGATAATGGTATCTTCTTACACATGTAATATGTTCTATATAAGCATGATTTACCACAAGCATCTTCATGCATGTCATATTGTTATATGTTACCTATGCTTATGCATTTTTATTATGTTACTTATCACTTGTTGCATTGCATCCTATTACTTAGTACCTTTAAATGTGCTAACTATACTCTATGCCTACATGATGTCACCATGTAGGGATCGGAGCCCCACTTGAGCACCCTTCTCCATGTGGCTAGTATGATTTCTCTCAAGCTTATTGGTGAGCACTCCATTCTGGGGACAATAGTATATATTCTTATGCTATGTATTGCTACTCGCTTTCTTTATTGTACACTTTGACTATAAGGGTGAACCCGGTTACTTTTATTTCTCTCACTATTATCTATGTAGTAGATGTGTTGTTGGACATGTTATGTATCTATGCTATAAGCCTTGACTCTCTTGTTTCTTGATATTTATGATATGAAAGTTTCCCCTTAGTCCCTAGCCCTCGTTTCTAATCTTTTATGTCATTTACTTATTTCCGCGACCAAGGATGTGTGATGATATATTAAGAGGCTTGCTTGGGGTCTCTTTGGGTTCCCCCTGCGCCGTGTCACGTCTAGCTCTTAGGCTTGGGTTGTGACAATTATGCTTCCACTGAT
This sequence comes from Solanum virginianum, assembly GCA_000787875.1. Taxonomy (NCBI): domain Eukaryota; kingdom Viridiplantae; phylum Streptophyta; class Magnoliopsida; order Solanales; family Solanaceae; genus Solanum; species Solanum virginianum. Next base: position 30,702 of record DF362298.1, read on the forward strand.
TGTAGAACTTGTAAGATTAAATTCCAATTCCCAAATGAGCCCATCCTTGAGTGGGAAAGTGATAATGTGGTGGTCAAAGATAGATTCATTTCTTGTCTAAAATCTCAAAATTTGATTTCTAAGGGTTCTATTTATCATCTTATGAGGGTTAGGGATATCGAGTCCAAAGTCCTTCTTATTGAGTCAGTTTCGGTGGTCAATGAGTTTCTTGATGTCTTTCTTGATGAGCTTCCTGGTGTTCCTCTCAAAAAGGAAACAAAGTTTGATATAGACCTCCTTCTTGATACTCAACCTATTTTCACTCCCCTCTTACCGTATAGCCCTGGTGGAATTGAAGGATGAATTGAGAGATTTGTTGGAGAAGGTTTCATAAGGCCTAACAAGTCACCTTGGGGTGCACTGGTGTTGGTTGTAAAGAAAAAGGATAGTTCCCTTAGAATATGCATTGATTACTGACAATTTAATAGGGTTACCATAAAGAACATGTACCTTTACCGAGGATTCATGGCCTTTTTTATCAGCTACAGGGGGCTAGTCACTTTTGTAAGATTGATCTTCGGTCCATATACCACCAAGTGAAGGTGAGGGAGTGTGATATTACTAAGACGACTTTTCAAACTAAGTATGGGCACTTTGAATTTGTGGTAATGTCTTTTGGGTTAACTAGTGCACCAACTATATTTATGGACCTAATGAATAAGGTCTTCAAACCCTACCTTGATATGTTTGTAGTGGTCTTTATTGATGATATATTGATTTATCCCCGGAGTGAGGAAGAGCCTGTGAATCATTTGAGGGTGGTGTTGACAACCTTAAGGGATGAGAGGTTGTTCGCTAAATATGAAAGTGTGAATTTTTGTTGAAAGAGGTTGCTTTTCTAGGACATATGGTGTTGGGTGATAACATTAAGGTGGATCCTAAGAAGACGGAGGTGATAAGGAATTGCCCTAGACCCTTGACTCTGTCGGATATTAGAAGTTTCTTGGGTTTGGCAGGTTGTTGCCAGAGGTTTGTGAATGGTTTTTCTTCTATTGCTTCCCGTATCACAAGTTGACTCAAAAGATGGTAAAATTTATTTGGACCAATGAATATGAAAAGAGTTTTCAAACCTTGAAAGATAAGCTTGTCTCCACTCCTATCTTGGCTCTACTGGAAGGGTTGGAAAGGTTTTATAGTTTATTGTGATGCCTCAAAAATTGGTTTGGGGTGTGTTTTGATGCAAAATGGAGCATGAGCGAAATTACCCCACCCATGATATTGAATTGGCAGCCGTGGTGTTTGCTTTGAAGATTTGGCATCACTATTTTTATGGGGTTCACATTGATGTATTTATCAACCACAAGAATCTCCAATATGTGTTCACACAAAAAGATCTTAACTTGAGACAAAGAAGGTGCTTAGAGCTCCTCAAAGATTATGACATGAGTGTACATTGTTATCCCAGTAAAGTGAATGTTATGGCCAATGCTTTAAGTAGAGTATCCATGGGTAGTTCAGCTCATATTGATGTTGGTAACATGGAGGTGGCTAGAGAGGTTCACCGATTGGCTAGGTTAGGGGTTAGGTTGTATGAAGGTGAAAATGGTAGTGTAGTGGTTGTTAATAGTTCTAAATCTTCTTTGATTGTGGGAGTCCAGTTAAAACAAGACCTTGACCCCGTCTTACTAGAGTTGAAGGCCTTGGTGAAGGATGGTAAAGTTGAGGTTTTCTCCAAAGGGGGAGATGGTACCCTTAATTACAATGGTAATTTGTGTATGCCTAATGTTGATGACTTGAGAGAGTTGATTTTAAAGGAGGCCCATAATTCATCTTATTTTATTCACCCCAGTTCTATAAAGATGTATAGAGACTTGAGAGAGGTATATTAGTGGGTGGTATGAAGAGGGATATTTCCAAGTTCGTATCTGGTTGTCACAATTTTCAACAAGTGAAAGCCGAACATCAAAGGCTGAGTGGCCTAGCCTAAGACATAGAGTTTCCTACTTGGAAGTGGGAAGAGATCAACATGGATTTTGTGATTGGGTTACCTAAGACTAGGAGACACTTTGACTCTATAAGGGTTGTTATGGATAGGATGACGAAGTCGGCTCACTCTCTACCGGTCAAAACCACTTATGGTGCCAAATTTATTCCATAAATTGGTTTTGTGTATTGAGACTATGCGTGATTTAAGCTACTATGAGCTTTTGTGATGGATTTCAAGACACCCTAAATGAGGGTTTTACTACAATTATGCCAAGTTGTATATTCATGAGTTAGTTAGATTGCATGGGGTGCCCTTATCTATCTTTCGAATCGTGGTGGTCAATTCACTTCTCACTTTTGGAGGTCCTTCCAAAGAGGTCTTGGTACCAAGGTCAAGCTTAGCATCGCTTTTCTTCCTCAAATGGATGGTCAAGCCGAAAGGACTATCCAAACTTTTGAGGATATGCTTAGGGCTTGGGTTTTGTATTTTAAGGGTATTTGGGATAAACATCTTCCATTTATTGAATTTGGCTACAACAATAGCTACCACTCAAGCATTGTCATGTCTCCCTTTGAAGCTTTGTATGATAGGCATTATAGATCCCCGATTAGTTAGTTTGATATGGGGAAGATGGCATTGGTAGGTCCGGATTTGGTTATGGATAATGCGGAGAAGGTGAGGTTGATAAGGGAGAGGTTGAAGACAGCCCAAAGCAGACAAAAGTCCTACTCCGATATGAGGAGAAGAGATCTTGAGTTTAAAGTTAGTGATTGGTTTACTTGAAAATCTTACCCATGAAGGGTATGGTCGGGTTTGGCAAGAAAGGGAAATTGAGACCAAAGTTTGTGGGTCTTTATAGGGTTTTGACGAGAGTTGGCAAGGTTGCATATGAGTTGGAGTTGCCTGTAAAGATGAATATGATATAACCGGTCATTCCATGTTTCCACGTTGAGGAAGTGTGTGGGTGACCCAAATGCTATAGTGCCCTTAGATGTTGTGGGTGTTATAGAAGATAATTTGACGTATAAGGAGGTCATAGTGGAAATATTGGATAGGCAAGTGAAGAGGTTGAGGAACAAAGATGTAGCTTCTGTCAAGGTCCTTTGGAGGAATCAACAAGTTGAAAGTACCACATGGGAAGCTGAGGCTGACATAAAAAACCGATACCCATATCTCTTCCACTCTACTAAAGCTGAAGGTAATAACTTAAGTCTCATCTATAATTTCAAGTCTGAAGTTTCAACCCTCATGTCATTTTGCATGCATTCATGTTTATGGTGATTTTGACATTCATGATGATATTTTTGAAAATGATTTTTAAGTGCATGTGTTTCATTCATTTCGGGCTAAAATATTCATAATTACTTCTCTTACGCACGTTTCTTTGACATTCAGGGACGAATGTTCCCAAGGAGGGATATTGAAATACCACTTATTTGCTTCAGAATGCCCCATATTTGTAATTTCTATATATCTCAAAATCCATGCGTGATTTCGAAAATCTGACTTCATATTCTTGATTGGGGGTAAATTTGAGTAGGAAATAGGTATAACCCAAAATTTTAGAAGACCTGTAGCAAAAAATAATTTTTGCTAATTTTATGATTTCCAGTGGTTGCCCGCGCCCAGGGAGCAACGCGCCTGGGGTGCACCATTTCGTATTTTGAACTCCGCATCACGCCTGGGGCGCGGACCAGTGTAACATTTTCCATGGTTTTCTTATTTCGCCTAAGGACATTGGGGTCATAGCCCCATGCCCACTTAAACGTGAAATCTCTCATACTTAGTCACTTTTCAACTCTATATCACACAAAACCTTATCTAAAACCTCTCTAAAACTCTATCAATTCTCTCCTTCAAATCTAAGGATTTCAAGATCAATTTTTGAACTTAAAGACTCATTTCAAGCTCTAAGTCTACTTCAAGTTCATTTCAAGGAATTCAAGGTTTAAGGTTTGTGGGTCTTCATCCATGGGTCCTTTCACCCATGGAGCCCAACCTCCTCCTTTTTGTGAAAATTACATGATTTCAAGTTGTATTACCTATGGGAATCTCTTATTATGAATTATGAGCACAAACTATGTTGGGTTTTTATTAAGTATTGATTGATTGTGCATGAATATCTATTTTAAGCTTATTCCATAAATTGGTTTTGTGTATTGAGACTATGCGTGATTTAAGCTACTATGAGCTTTTGTGATGGATTTCAAGACACCCTAAATGAGGGTTTTACTACAATGTTGGTGGGTTGATTTGCATTAAGTTTACTCATCTTGTTTTACTCTTGAATTGCATGATTTTGAACTAGTATCATGAACACACCATGTTCAAGATTTTACCCTCTAGTGAGCCACTCATGTCAAGTGGAGAGATCAAGCACAATTATTATTTTATTCTCCTGTTCAAGTTAGGCTCACTAGTAGAGGTAAAGCATGCTAAAGAGCTACTCATGTCATGTTATCATGTCTCTTACAAGTATTCATATTATTACTAAAGTTATGACAATTTCAAGTATTCTAGGGGATTAGACTTAGCATCAATTGAGGCTTAAGAGGAGGGCTAGACTTAAGGGGTCTTATATAAGGTCTTTAGACTCTAAACTATGTGCCAACATATGATTATATATATTCTCTCTTATGGCTTTCTAGTGGATTGATCTACTTATAACACACCTTGTTGAAGGGGTAACATGCCTCAATCACCTTGTTGAAGGGGTGAAATTCCTTAGATTATTCATTGTATGGTTGATCATGGCAAGTAGACTACACCTTGTAGACGAGGTGACATGCCTCGATCACCTTTTGAAGGGGGTGACATGCCTCGATCACCTTACCAAGGGAGTGTCGTGCTTTGGATTCCAAGTAGTATCTTACTTGGTCTATGTTGGTTAAGGTCTTTTCCCATATATGTATTATGTATTATGCAAGTTGAATGACTTACAAGCATGTTTTATTACAAGCGTTGATCATGCATACCATATTGAGATTATATAGTCATTGATTATGATTATGCATTTTGAGTATATTGACTTATGTCCTTGTTGCATTGTACCCCCATACTTAGTACATTCAAACGTACTAACGCATACTCTATTCCTACATAATATTACCATGTAGGTACCAAAGCTCCTTTTGATCATCCTCCTCCACGTGGCTAGTTCGATTCTCGAAGAAAGGTTTGGTGCTATCATATTTTATTTGATTCTATCATAAAACTGGGTCTATGTCAAGTAAGTCAATTAACAAATTTTCTCAAAGTCGGGGAATTTCTTCGATCTTCAAAAAGATAATTTTGTAAGTTTCAGTATGACTAATGATATTGTATTGATCGAGATCAAAAAGATGATTTTGTAAGTTTCAGTATGACTAATGATATTGTATTGATCGGGAATCATTCAACTAGGGATTCCTTGCTCAAAGATGTTCATTTCTATGTGTATCATAGATATCAAAAGGCTTATGATAAGATTCCTCACTTCCAAGGACAATATCTACTTATTTCATGTTATGTTGAGACTCTTTCTCATGTTGAATACTTATTATTATGAGGGTGAGCTCGAGGAGTGTCTTGGCCCCCGCTCTATTCTAAGTTAGACGTGTTGTTGCATACTATGTATGTATATGTTATGAACTTGACTCTTTTATGCTTTTATAAATATCAAAGACTTCCCTTAGTCCCACTTCCCTTTTTAATTATGTCTTGTTGATGCTTATTTTGCTTCCTCGACCAAGGATGTGTGAATGATATGCTAAGAGGCTTGTTTGGGGTCCTCTCGGGTTCCCCATTTGCCATGTCACGTCTAGGTCCTACGCGTTGGTCGTGACAATGAACCTTAGGGGTAGGTACCCTATCCCTAGTAAACCCTTTTATTAGCACCCTTGAACGACCCTTGGCCTTGTTGAAAACGACCACTGCCAGACATAGAATGTGAAAAACTACTATCAAAATGAGCCCTTTTGGACTCCCTCATCTACATCCTTTGAAGCTTCACACTCTCTATCTGTTTAGCATGAGTATAAGCCAAAAAAATATGCCTAGTTTGTCACAACCTGAACCTAGGCCAAGTTGTGACACAACAAATATGACACCTAAAGGCGCCTTATCCAAGTCTATTGTTCATATAAAAAGTATACATAAGGTAAATAAAAAATCATAAGAGTAAGCAAGTAGAAACATAGTTTCATACAAGCTAAAACATAGGAGTCAACTCTTCCCATTAAAGGGAATTACATCAACATAGGTTCAAGCATGCCTCTACATCATAGATCTTGATGGGGGTCAAGAATATGCTACTAGTTCACTCTCAAGATAAGAAAGTACAAAGTGTCATAACAACATCAACATAAGAAAGAACATAAAGGCTTGTCCCCGAAGCATGGTAACTCACCAAGTATTTACAAGTAGAGTACAAAATGTAGCCACAATAGTTAGGAGTGGTATCATCGTCCATCCCTACATAGTGATATCATATAGGCAAATAGTATGCATTAGTATATTGGAATGTACTAAGTATATAAGCATACAATGCATCGATTAACATCATATATAATAGCAATATGCATAGACATACCAATGGAGTAGGGACACGATACGAATGATCAATGCATCTTTAAAACTATGGATGAAAAAATCATGAAATATTTCATAACTTATTAGATATACATATGTGGAAATATGACCATAATCGAAAATAAGACCATACAAAAGATTACAACAAATATCAATGTTCCCTTTACATCGAGCAAAAGAGGAGCCTACTTTGCCAAGGTAGACTCGACCCTCACCCTATAGCTATATCCTAGCACGGTGAGAATCATATGTCCATAAAGACCCTACTATTTAGGCTCTATCCTAGCACAATGAGTGTTACATCATGAAGTTATATGGATTTGTTAGTTAGGAATAAAGAACATAATCATAAACTTAAGATAGCACGTAGTTATAGGACAATGGAATCTACCAAGGTTCTCTCCATGCTAAATCATATCCTATAGAATACATAATAATGTATATACTTAGACATCATCAAAATTTATATTTTATCAAAATAATACTTTCATAGTTTGTAAAATACGTATCATTACCTTATGAGGATATATCATATCATAGAAATAGTCCATCTGCATAAATTTGCATATAGTGTGGGTATACTTCATTTTACAAACATTAAGGTCTTAGATCATCCTTATTATCATCATCATCATCACATCATACTTTCATACTTAGAATCATATTTGTGAAACATAACTTAGTCATAGAAAAGTAGGGTATAGCATGGGTTCATAGTCGATTGAACCAAAATCATATAAAATCATGTAATTTGATAATAATCCATACTCAATAGAGTAAATAGATAATAATTGAATAAAAATTAATTAAATTGGATGATAATATATTAAGACCAATTAAGAAATCATGAGCCCTATATAGACTTTAAGAGAATTCATGGAAAGACCATAGATTTCACGTAATTGACATGAATTTGCGTTGGGATTGATCAATAGATATAATCTAAATCATGCTTAAAGAAATTAAGTAATAGCTGAGAACACCCATACAATTTACATACTTGAAATTAGGTTAAAATATAGAATTCAGATGGAGTTCCATAGAAGAAAGGATTATATGGATGAAAACTCACATATCTCTAGGTAATTGCCTCAGGATTTGAAGAGAAAATGGAGGACTTAAGTTGGTCTTCAATTGAGTCTTTTTTTGATGGAGAAGAAAGCCATGAGAGTATTTTTCTAGAGATAGAATTTTTATAATGTATGAATTGATAAAAAATGGGGTCAATTTGGCAGTTAAGTGCAATTTATAGAGTGAACTTGGTCATAAAAACTGTTTAAATTCACTTAATGGCGGTTAGAAAAAAGTTCAAAGTGTTCTCACTTAATACTAAAATTGTATTGAAATATTTGAACTATTGTTGAATAATGGCACAACACGAACTTATTTCGATAGAGGTCATTTTCGCGTGAAGTCCAATTTTCACCTGTTTTGCCCCTGAGATTAGTTCAGGTCATTTTATACGGAAATGAACCCTCTTCGTGATGCAGAGAGGTTGTGAATGCTTCTGAAAATGCAAAACATTACAAAAAAAATATTTTTCAATATGGTTGACCTAAAAATCGAATGAGACCACTTTACTGCACAATTTTGTCCCCTGATCAATAATCTGGCATCGAATTTACCAAAAAGAGTACAAATGACGCATTATGCAAGACACTTGTTCTGAAGGCATTCTAAACCATTTTGGGTGGTTTCATACATAAGTCTAAAATGACTCATAGAGTTCTTTTGTTTATCAACTTTTAGAGTTTATAATTTTAACACTATCAAACCAAGAAGTCTGTCTAAGATCCATAAAGCAAACCACGAGCCCCAGATGGGCTCGCAATATTAGTCCAATTTTAATTTTTCTGAAACCTTATCCATTTTTCCAACATACGGGGTGTTACACCATCTCTCCTTTGTGATGATTTGTTATTGAATGAAACAAAAGCAAGCTTAAATAGAGAAGAAACGTAGCCAATAACCCAATATGCATGCGTAAATGCAACTTAAAACATTAATTTCATTTAATCATCATATTTGTATATTAAATATCATGTGAAAATAGTCTTATGATTATATATGCATGCAATGTGATATAGAAAAATACATATATAAGAATTTAGAAGAATAGTTCATATTTAGGTACCTTAGGCTTGAATTGAAGGAAAGAGTAAGAATATCATTTTATCATGTTTGCTTCTACTTCCCAAGTAGCATCTCAACTTGTTGATTCCTCTTTAACACTTTAATAGATGCCATTGCCTTGTTTCTTAGCCTCTTCACTTGCTGGTCCAAAATTTTAACCGATGCCTCTTCATAAGTCAAATTTATATCAACAGTCACATCCTTCAGTGGAACGATAAAATATGGACCACCCATGAATTTTCTCAACATCAACACATGAAACACTAGAGGAATGATAGCAAACATCATTGGCAAATCTAAAGCATAGGGCACTTTCCCAATTCACTTCACAACTTTGTAAGGTCCTATATACCTAAGACTCAGTTTTCCTTTTTATTCCAAAATGCATTTTGCCCTTCATATGTGAAACCTTAAGATAGACCCAATCACCTTCATCAAACTCAAGATCCCTTTCTCTAGTGTTGGTATATGACTTTTGGTGACTTTGGGTAGCCTTTAAATTTTCTTTTATGACCCTTACTTTTCCATAGCATCAAGTACTAAATACGGTTCAATCAAACTCATCTCCCCAACTTCAAACCATCCCACTAGTGACCTATATCATCTACCATGTAAAGCTTCAAATGATGTCAGTCAATACTCGAATGGAAACCATTATTGTAGCAAATTTCAATAAGCAGTAGGTCATCTTCGCAACCACCCTTGAAGTCAAGCACACATGCCCTGAGCATATCTTCCAATGTTTGGATTATTCCTTTTGCTTGCCTATAATTTTAAAGGTGGAAAAAGGTATTTAGCTTGACCTTAGTACCAAGTCCCTTTTGAGAAGACTTCTAAAAATGTAAAGTAAATTGAGTGCCATGGTCCAATATGATAGACAATAGAACCCAATGCAAGCTTACAAAATCTTTTATATAAACCTTAGCATAATCCTCAACACCATAAGAAGTCTTCACCAACAAAAAGTTGGTTGATTTTGTCATTCTATCTATAACCACCCATATTGAGTCATATTGTTTCTGAGCCCTTGGTAAACCTATAATGAAGTCAATATTCACCTCCTTTGATTTCAAAGTAGGAATATCAATATCATAGGCTAAAGCACCCAACATTTGGTGTTCAACATTTGCTTATTGACAATTTTCACATATTGCGACACACCTTGCTATATCAATTTTCATGTCATTCCACCAATACACCTCTCTCAAGTCTCTATAGATTTTGGTGTATCCTAAATGAATAGAATATCGAGAGTTATGAGTTTTCTCTAGTATCTTCTCCCTTTGACCATCAACATTTGGAATACATAACTGCCTTCGTAACAAAGAACTTCATCTCCTCCTTGTGACAAGACCTCAATCGTCTTATCAACTACCAATATCTGCAACTCAACCAATGTAGGATCCATCTTTTGCTTTGCTTTAATCTTCACTATCAAAGATGACTCTACCTTATTTTGTACAAGTACACCACCATTGTTTAAACCATTCAACCTCACACCCAAATTAAATGAGCCAAATGGTGCATTTCTTTAACTAACTCTTTCTTTCCACCCTCAATATGTACAATATTGTCCATAGATACTCTACTAAGTGCATGGGCCACAATATTAGCTTTGTTGGATTGATACATCACACTCATATCATAATCCTTAAGAAGTTCCAACCAACTCCTTTACCATAGGTTTAAATCCCTTTGGGTAAACACATACTATAAACTCTTGTGCTTAATGAATATGTCAACATGCACCCCATAATGATAGTGATGCCAAATCTTTAATGCAAATGCTATGGCCACCAATTCAAGGTCATGAACCGGGTAGTTCCTTTCATGCACTTTCAATTACCTTGAGGCACAGGTAATGATCTTCCCATGTTGCAATAAAACACAACCCAACTCTACATGTCAGGCATCACAATAAACAACAAATAGATCTGGACCTTTGGACAATGTCAAAATAAACAACTCTACGTGTGAGGCATCACTTTCTTTTGGATAAACTTGGTCATAAGAGTGATAATGGAAGAAAACCCTTCAACAAATCTTCTATAATGTTCCAATCCCAAAAAAGCTCCTAATGTTGGAAGGAGATAATGGTCTAGGGCAATTCCTCATAGAAATGGAGAGCAATTTGAAGAAATGACCTTAAATCTTAGTGTACTGACCCCTAATCGAATTGTTTGGAGATAATGGTCTAGGGCAATTCCTCACTGCCTTCATCTTCTTTTGATCAACCCTAATACCATCACCCAAAATAATGTGGCCGAAAAATGTCACTTCCCTTAGCAAAACTTCACACTTGTTAAACATGGTAAAAAGTTACCTATCTGTCAATGTTTTCAACACAATACATAGGTGATCCTCATATTTCTTCTCACCCTATGAATAGACCAACATATTATCTACAAAACAACCACGAACATGTGTTAATATGATTTAAAGACCCTATTTATCAAGTTCATAAAAGCTGCGGGAACATTTTTAGCCCAAATGACATAACCAAAAATTCAAGATGACCATATTGGGTTCTAACTGCCATTTTTGGAATGTCATCTTCCTTCCCTCAAGTGGTGATTCTTGAATGAAGATTAATTTTGGAGAAGTAGCTTGTGCCATATAGTTGATCAAATAGGACATCTATCATTGCAAGTAGATACTTATTTTTATGCTGACCTTGTTTAATTTCTAATAATCTACACACATCCGAAGTGAACTATTCTTCTTTCATACAAACAATATAGGAGCAACCGATAGAGACACACTAGGTCTTTTGAACCCCTTATCAAGTACGTCCCTCAATTGTTTCAACTTCACCAGAGCCATTTGATATGGTGGTATGAAAATAGGTTGAGTATTGGGTAAAAGGTTAATGCCAAAGTTAATATCCCTTTTGAGAGGAATACTGGGTAAGTCATCGGGGAACTCATTAACAATATAAACCAAATCACGGGTAGGAACTTCAGACTCAACATCTATAATTTGGACAACATGATATATGTACCCCTTAGAAATAATCTTCTTAGCCATTACATATGAAATGAACTTACCCTTGAACACCAAATTCACTTCTTTCCACTTAAGAATGGATTCATTAGGGTCTTGGAACTTTACCCTATAGGTTCTACAATCAACAGAGGCATATGATGCATGCAATCAATCCACACCAAGAATAAACATTAAAATTAGTCATATCAAGATCAACAAGATCACAAGGAAGGACTCTATGCAAGATCGACTAGGGATAATTTTTATAGACTTTCTTTATAGGGACCGACTCACCAATAGTAGTATTAATTGAATATGGCTCTAACAAAACTTTGGTAAACACATCAAACTTTATGGAATAGTAAGGAATGAAAAATAACATATTCACACCTAGGTCAAGCAAAGTATACAAATCAATATCAAAGACTCTTAACATACCCGTAACCACATCAGAGGACTCATCCACCTCTTGCTTAGCATGCAAGGCATAGAATCAATTACTATGTAAACCACCTCCTTGAGCTCGAGAACCTTTTTGTACTTGCTCTCTTTAAACCATTTGGCCTTGATGGTGCCCTTCCTTCCCTTTAGTAGCAATATTATGACATTTGTATATCTTAAGCCCCTATTTTCCCAAAACCCAAACAAGCCCTTGAATTCAGCAACATGACTCATCCCACACTTGGGACACTTAAGAATAGTAGCTCTACTAGCCTTAGCACCATCACCTTAAACCTCATGGGTAGGCACCCTATCCCTATCAAAACTTGGAGTAGCATGTTTGGATAACCTTTGACCTTGTTGGAAACAGCACCATTAGAATTGTCATATGAAAATCCCCCTTCAAGATGAGCTTTCTTAGACTCCCTTATCCATATATTTTGAAGCTTCTCACTCTTAATTTGTTTGGAACGAGTCATTGGCTGAGAAATATCCATCTCTTTCATAAGAATTATTGTTCTGCACTCTGTCTTCACTAAGTCATACACACTAAAAATAAACTTATTTATACGGGCTCTAAGGTCAGCTACTGAAGAAGGAGCATACTTGGACAATTTTGTGAACATGAGGACATACTCCCTCACTCTCATAACACCCTAATTAAGGTTGATGATTCCATCTCTTTAGCTTCCCTCAATTCAAGTAGGAAGAAATACTTAAAGAATGCAGCTTTGAACACTTCCATCCAATTTTCCTTTCTTCAATGCTTTTGAACTTTCATTGTGTAAACCAATCTTGAGCAAATACTTTGAGTTGGTAAGCCACCAACTCAGCTTTCTCCTTAAATTTCACACCCATAATCTCCACGACTTTGTAGACCTCATCATAAAACTCTTGTGGATCTTTGTCCAACTTAGAACCATAGCACTCTAAAGGTTTCATTCTTGCAAAGTCTCTCACTTGAGAAGTTGTAGTAGGAGAATTTGGAGAAGCAATAGCTTGGTTTTCTTGAGTAGCCATGGCTATGACCCTGTAATAAACCACAGTTTAGGAGTCTAAGAGTCTAAAAAAAGTTGGATTAAAAAGTAACTGGGTCAATTTTATGAGGCCCATGTTCGGCCCATAGATGGAGTTACGGCCCTAGGTCAACTCTTAAACATTAAGTCCAGGAAAGGAAAAATAATTCTAATTGTGGGGTAACCATGTACCCTATGACAACCCATAAGAATAGTCATAGATCATAGATAGGGTCATATATGAGAGTCTCAAACTTGAAGGAAATTTAAAGTTTGCTGGAAGGTGATCTATGATTAAAAGCACAGCCCGTAGACCATTATACAGCCTATAAGAATTTGGCTAAATGTGGAAGGATTTTATGAGTCCAAGCATGAGTCATAGGTCAAAGCATAGTCCATAAAAGGGGTTTCATGGACTTGGGTCCGAAAAGTGGTTTCTAAAGTTTGGGAAAAGTTAATAGGACAGACAGGACTATGGTTTTGCTTTCATAGTTTCATTCTAGCAGTTTGAATAAAGGGTAATTTTGTCATTTTCACAAATTCTATTCCTATGTTATGTTGATTTTGCGATCCTAAGGAACCTAAATCAAACCTTAAACCCTAAGGAACTCCCATTCCTTTTACTCTCCCTTATTCACAAAATTTCCTAAGGCAAATACTCTCTCTAGAAAGGGTCAAGCCAAGGCTAGGGTTTCAAGGTTCTTCCAAAAAGCTTTAAATTCATTTTCCCCAAGTTTACCAAGTTATCTGAGTTTGATTTGGTCTCCTTTCACCCACAAAATCCTTCATAATGTATTTTAACTTTTCTTTAAGTTCCTTTATGTTAATATGCATGTTAATGACAATTTTATAATAAATATAAATAAATTATCTCAATGATATTCTATGACTTTTACTAAGCATTTAAATGTATTTAAGTTATTGACAATGACCCCAATGATGAATTTTGTTAATGATGAAGTGTGAGATGTTTTACATGTTTTAAATGGTATATTGTTATGATTTATGCATGGTTTATAATTTATGATTGTTCCAATTTAAAAACTTAGCCCACCTAGTTTCAAGTAAAAGCTTTGCATGATTATAAGGATGATTAGGGTATTCAAGGAAAATAATTTTTATTTTTCAAAGATATAAGCATATTAACAATTGCCCTAAAGATGTTTAAGAAAGGCCCCCACGATGAAAGGACAATCCTCACTTGGTAGTTCCGTGAGTTCGAGCTACTCTCATGACTTTCTACTTATGAGTCTAAGTATCATAAAATTAATACATACATATTTTAAAGATTTTATGGGATGACTTAGCACCGACTGAGAGAACCGTGAGATTGGGTGCATTACGTTAATTGAGGCATGACCCACTAGAGATGAAGCTTATTGTCTTATAAATATGTATCACTATAGGAGCTATTGTAGGCTAGGCTAGTGGATCTATGTAGGTCATTTATGTTATATAAAGATGCATGCAAATTAATGGAGTTCCACCTGATATGTAAGGACCCGGATCTTGTGAGACTTTATTGATGCATAAAATCAAGTTTCTGGAGGTGTGTGACCCATGGGGGATGCTTGTATATGGATTCGTGTGGATTAAGAAAGGATTTAGGCTTGAGGCCCTCTAAGGCACCTCCCATGAGCCATGGTCCTCACCACTGGACGTGCCAAGATATTGGCTAAGGAAGCCACAAAGAGCCTTTGTATGGGCCATGCAACCCTTCACGAACCATGGTGGGGTCTTATGGTACCCACCATGATTTGTGGTGTGGTGTTTAATGAGGCCCTCATCCTAAAATATAATTCTAAGTATAAAATTATTGTCTCAAAACTTGGGTCATTTGTACGAACCGTTGTAGAATCAGTGCATCTTTGAATGAACCATAAACCCTTAGTGGAAATGTCCTTAGTCAAATATTTGGCTAAGTGTCTGAAGACCCTTAGCACAGACCCTTGTATGGTCTGTAGTATGTTTCACGGACCATGATACCCTTTCACAGGCCACCTGGGAACTTTTTAGTACTTGTTTAATTAATGGCTTTCTCATGATTTTGGTGATTTCTGAGGGTCATTTGTGACTTTCTAACCTATCTTAAACCCCTGAAAAGACCTATACTCTTTATTCTTATTCAAATTTATTCATTACACTTAGAACTTTAGAATTTCTCTCTTCTAAGAACTCATCTCTAATGTGTCGTTAAAGATTATACTTGGATCTCAAGGGAGGGTCATTTTCTCAAATCAATTCCTTCTGAAACACCCTCATGTGCTTCGAAAAACTCCATAATTATAATTTTAATATATCTCAAAATTCATGCATGATTTCAAAAATTCTACTTCATATTCTTGATCGAGGGGCAAAATTGAGTGGGAAATGGGTACAACCCGAATTTTAGAAGAGCCATAGTGAAAAATAGTTTTCACTAATTTCCTAGTTTCCAGTGTCTGTCCGCACCTAGGCTGCGACGTGCTTGGGGTGTGGACTAGTGTAAGTCATCCTCCGCGTTTGGTCTGCATCGTGGACTAGACATGGACCGGTGTAAAATTTTCCTTGGTTTTCTTATTTTATCCAAGGGTATTAGGGTAATAGCCCCATGCCTATTTAACGTGAAAACTTCCATACTTAGCTATTTTTTCAACTCTATAACTCACAAAACCCTCTCTAAAACCTCTCCAAGACTTTATCAAATCTCTCATACAAATTCAAGAATTTCAAGCTCAATTTTGGAACTCAAGAACCCATCTCAAGCTTCAAGTCTCTTTCAAGTTCATTCCAAGAAATTCAAAGTTTAAGATATGTGGGTCTTCATTCGTAGGTCCTCTTACCCATGGAGCCCAACTTTCTCTTTTTATGAAAATTGCATGATTTCAACTTGTATTACTTATGAGTGTCTTTTATTATGAAATATGAATATTAAATGTGTTGGGGTTTTATCAAGTATTGATTGATTATGCATGAATATCTATTTGAAGCTTATTCCATGAATTGATTTTTGTCGATTGAGACTATGCATGATTTGAGCTATGAAACTATAAACTGTTATGAGCTTTTGTGATGGATTTCAAGATACCGTAAATGAGGATTTTACTATAATATTGGTATTGAGTTATGAAACTATGAACTACCATGAGCTTTTATGATGAATTTAAATGTACCCTACATGAGAGTTTTACCACATGTTGGTGGGTTGAATTGCATTAAGTTTACTAATCTTGTTTTACTCTTGAGTTGCATGATTTTGAACAAGTATCATGAACCCACCATGTCTTTGATAAAATTACATGACAAGAATTCTCTAGTTATTGATGAACTATTACATGATTTACAAGTCAAGTGATTTCATGATGATTAAGGGATGCCAAGCATGTATTGAATTCATGAAAAATATTTATGATTTTACAAGTATCAATCTGAGTCCTATTTTAAGATTTTATCATCTTATGAGCCATTCATATCAAGGCAAGGGATCATGTATGATTATTATTTACTCTCAAGAGGTCAAGAATGTTATGAGCTACTCATGTCAAGTTCTCATGTTTCTTACAAGTTATTCAAGTTATGATTATTGAAAGTATTCCATGAGATTAGACTTATCACCGATTGAGGTTTAAGATAGGGGCTCGACACAAGGAATCCTTATATAAAGTCTTTAGTCTCTAAATTAAGTGCCACCATAGGATTATATATTTTTTCCTTGCTATACTAGTGGATCCATCTAGTTCATGTTATCATGTTTCATTTTCCTTGGCAAGAAGACCACATTTTGCTGGGGGAGTCATGCTCGGTCACCTTTATTATGCAAGTTAAATGATTTTACAAGCATGTCTTATTACAAGAACTAATCATACATGTCATATTGAGATTATATATCCATTGATTATGAATATGCATTTTGAATATTATGGTTTATGTCTTGATGCATTACTCCCCACATACTTAGTATATTTAAATGTATTTAGTATATTCAAATGTATTAACGCATATTCTATGCCTACATGATATCACCATGTCAGAACTGGAGCTCTTATTGATCATTCTCCTACACGTGGTTAGTTCAGTTCATTTGAAGAATACTTTTGGTGAGTCCTCAATTCCGAGAACAATATCTAATTTTCATTCATGCTATGTTAATACTTTCTTATTATATTTCGATGATTATAATTTAGAGGGTGAGCCCGAGAAGTGTCTTGGCCCTTGCACCATTCCATGTAGAGGTGTCATTGGATATTATATTATGGTTGTCTATGCTTTGAGCTTGACTCTTCTTATGCACTATTATTATGAAAATATCCCTTAGTCCCTCTTTCCTTTTTAATTATATCACTTGTTGATGTTTATTTTGCTTCTACGACCAAGGATGTGTGAACGATATGCTAAGAGGCTTGTTTGGGGTCCCTTCGTGTTCCCCATTCACCGTGTCACCTAGGCCCTAGGCTTGGGTCATGACACATTCTTAATTCTTCTAAGTTATCTAAGGTATGTGGGATTGATTCATGGTCCCTTTTAACCATGAAGACCCCAAACACTTTTTACTGCATCATTTATGAAATTCAAGCACACTTTGAATATGAGTATTTTAAATTAATATTGATTTGATTCAATTAATATAGAGGTTGTATTTAATTAATATTTTTAAAGTGATTTAAGCCCTAATATATTGAATTGCATTGATATTATATATGTTTGAATATGCATGTCCCTTGAAATGTTGAATTTAGGCATGGATAATCTCAAGTATGCTTTAATGGTCAATTTCTTCCTAGATTTACTTTGATTTCATCTGATATTATTATTTTAAGGATGAATCTCTATTGTCCATGCTATTCTCTCATCATTCATGACATATGCATACATGAACATTGATTTTCATGAAATTATGATATGAGTTAAGATCCAATTATGTTTATGAATATAATTTTAAGTAAAGTATAGTTATGACATGATATGTGATCACATAATGTCTATGATATGGCTCTTTGAGAAATTATGGGTGTTTACACCAACATGTACATGTATGAATGAGCTATTTCTATACATGAAAGTATGATATGAAGAATGATTTGACTTTTTGACCCAAGTATGCATGATTATGCAGAATGTTTTGCTTTTAAGCCTAAGTATGCATGAAAATAATTTGAAAGAATTATGCCTCATTTTCAAGAACTTATATGTATATGTATTCTCATAGGTTGATGAATTAGCACCAAGTGAACTTGTGTAGGGGGGGACTATCTCCAAGGGTCCAGTCACCTAGTCCCATAAAATATGTGCCAAACATAGGTTCATGTTATGCCCCTTTGTGGATGATTATGTTATGGTGATGAAAACTCCTTATCAAAATGGGGTCCCGTAAGGTAAGGTTACTTCTCCGAAATGGAAGGCCCAAGTATGGACTATCTTTTCCAAGTAGACCACTCTTTCTTCGATGTAGATGTACATTAAAATTCCAAGTAATAGCTCACTTGGTATCTTATTTGTCGGTTGTGTTCACATCCCCACTATGTTTAAAGTATTATGGCATTACATGCATCATAGATTTCATGGCATCTTGATATATTACTCTTTCTTGTATATATACTTCTATATATATATGCCCTTGGCATCTAACATTGACCATAGATTTGATGAGTTCGTATGCATTATATGCCCGCATACTTAGTATATTCAAATGTACTAACGCATACTCTTTGCCTATATGATCTAACCATGCAGGGACTAGAGACTATCTTTATCCACCTCTTGACGGTTAGCTTGGATTATGAGAGTTGCTTGTGGTGAGTCCTATCATTCAAGGACAAGTCACCTTCTATGTACCTATTATGTTATTTTCACTTATGTTTTTACTCTGAAGGTGAGCTTGGGATATGACTTGGTCCCTGTTCTATTCTATGACTTAGAGGCATTATTGGACATTATGTGAACTCTATGTATGGGCTTGTATGTATTTTGTTATTTGCTATGGAGATTATGATTATACCTATCTCTTGATGTTGATGATATGATGATATGTTCATGATGAATTGTGAAAATGTGGAAAGTCAAATCCCTTCTATCCCCATAACGTGAGTCATATTTACCTATCCCTTAGTTCTTATGTGTTATGTGCTATGTGAATCCATGCAACTTCCTATCCCTATGACATTCCCATATCATGAGCCATACTTTTCCATCCCTTAGAACTATATGATATTGTCTTGCTATGCGCTTTTGAACTAATGAAGTGTATGTGGATGCTACGAGACTTGTTTGGGGACTCTCGAGTTCCCATTTGCCATGTCACTCCTAGGAGCTAGGCCTGATTCGTGACACGAAAAGTGTTCTCCTCGTGCCAACATAGGGGATTATGTTGGATTCCATGTAGTAGCACATTTGGTCTTATATGCCGATTAAGGTCTACTCTCATAAGTTTATCATTCTATGATATGATTTCTTTATATGTGATCTTTCATACATTAATTCTTTTTCATATTGAGAGATATTCCTTGTGCATGCTTAAGCTCATATTTAGGTACTTTTTATCTCATGTATATTTATATATTATACTTATGAATGATGGCATTACAGTTTCATGTCTTGCATTGCATCTCACATAATTAGTACATTCCAATGTGCTAATGCATATTTTGCTTACATGATTTAACAATGTAGGAACAGGTACTCCTCTACCAGCTTGTGGCTAGTTTGGCATTCAAGACTAGTGCTTTTTTTTTTTGTAGTGAGCTCAGATTTTGGGACTTTACCATTTTCTATTTTAGCTTATCTTTTATTTTGAGACATTTGATGTATATGTTGGCCTTTTGGGGCTTTTACATTCTATATTTCCATTGAATGGAGTATTTTCTATTTGATGGAAACCGATTGTTACTGATTCCATTCTTCTATATTTTAGTTAGTATCCTTTATGGACAAATGTTAATGTTCCTTTTTAATGCTTCTTCATTGTCATAGAATGGTCCCTTAGAACCTTCCCCCATTTTATTCTGCAAATATTTTATTTATGCCCATGAATGCTTAAGATATTAAAGATGGCTTGGGTAAGGTGTCTTCGGGGATCTTATTCATCGTGTGATGACTAGGCCTTAGCTCAGGTTACAACCCTAAACCCCTCATCTGTCAATTCATTTGATAGAGGATCTTGTGGAACTTGAGGAGCTGGAGGAACTTGGCCCTAATTAGCATTGACTCCTCTTGACAATAGTGCACATCTTGGAGGCATTCTCTATACATTTCAAAGGAAAAGCATTAGAAGAAAAAGATCCTTCGATCACAACTTAGGGCATGACATAGATCACAAAAGAAGTGAAGATTTCCTAAATGTCTTGTAGTATCCTATTCATGGATGTGGCGCGCTACACACCTATGAACAAGACTCTACTAAACGCAGCAGGTTGCACTCCCTAGGATGCTTTCAAATCTTGTGTTCTGATATCAAGTTTGTCCTGACTTGAACCTAAGGCCTAGTCATGACACGACAAATGTGGAACCCAAACATTCCCTATCCAAGCCTCTTGTTCATATTATAAGCATACATAAGGTAAGCAATTTACAAGAATAAGCAAGAAAAAATATAGTCATCAAAGCAAACTAAAATTAAAGCTAAGGGCCTCCCAATAAAGGGATTACATCATTAACATCATGTCCAATCATCCCTTTACATAGTAAAATCTTAGCGGGGTATAGAGCATACTACTAGCTCATCCTCAACAAAAGAAAAGAAAGTACATAGTCTCATCATAGCAACATAAAAGTAAGAAAGTCAAGGCTTGTCCTCAAAGCATGAGAAATCACCAAAATCTTCAAGTATCATATCCAACTCTAGCCACGAAAAGGATGAGTATGTGTGTCATCCTCTATCCTTACATGGTTAGATCATATAGGAAAGTGTATGCGTTAGTATGTTAGAATGTACTAAGTATGTAAGTACACATTGTATCAAGGAAACATCATATCATAATAACAATATGCATAATCATAGCAATAGAATAAAGACAATATATGAATGATCAATGCACTTTTAAATCATGAATGTATGCATTTAAAAATAATTCAAAACTAGCATGTATACATATGTAGAAATAGGACTATAATCGACAATAGACCATGTTGACTATTACATAAAATCCTGATGTTCCCTCTACATAAGTGAAACGGGAGTCTACTTGCCAAGGTAAATTCCACCACATATTAATAGGCTCTCCAGTATGGTATGTGTCATATGCATGTGTAGACCCCACCCTATGGGCTCAATCCCAGCATAGTGAGTATCCTAAGTATAAGGATCCACTAACATAATACTATATAGACACATAACATAACCCTATGGTGGCACATAGTTATGAAATAAGAGGATTTATATAAGATTTCATCAAAAATCATACTTTCATAATTTGTAAAATAGGTATCATAACCTCATAATCATTTCATATCATAAGAATAGTCTATATACATACTCTCGTTAAGTGTGTGTATACTCCTATCTTCTCATCATTACATAAGCATTAGGGACTTAGGTCTCCTCATCATCATCATAATAAATATACTTCCATACTTGAAATCCTATTCATGAAAATCATAGCTTAACCATAGGAAATTTGAACAAAATATGGGTCCATGAACAATTCAAATTAAAATCATAAAATTAAACAAAAATTATGTAAGATCACTACAATTGAAATCAATTTGAATCATTAGTAAGGGAACTCATACCAATTCATAAGCCCTTATCAACATATACATGAAATACCTTGTAAATCAATTGAAAATTGCACAATTCATGTAAATCATCATAATTTATATATAATTGAGTAAAATAATCATGTAATAATCACAATCCAAGCAATTAAAGTGAAATCATGAAGACCCATAAATATTCATGCTTGAATTGGAAGAAACATGAGTGTTTGAATTTGGCTTCATGGATGGAATAAGTCCATGGATGAAGCCCGACCAACTTAAGAAAGAAGCTTTAGAAGAAAACAAAGAGTTGACCTAAATCTCCGTTGACAAAGTTTAAATCCCTAGTTCTTTATGTGGAGGTCCTCTTAAGAGAAAAGACTTAGAAAGAATTTGAGAATAAATGGTCTTGGAAGGATTTGAGGTGGTTTTAAGAGAATTGGAACAGTTAGGGTCAAAATGACGTAGTTTAGGAGTCAAATGGGTCAAAAATGATCAGAAAGCCCTCCATTAAAATTCTATCGAACCCATCTATGAGTACTCTACGAATTGTATACTAGAGTATGAGTTGTAACTTAGGAGTTTTAGTGTCTTGAAAATTTAACCTCTAAAATAGTCTAACTCTCCATCTTTGAGACCCTTTCTATGACCATAGTTCCTTTTACGAGTCGTATTGCCCACTCATAAATAATCCTCCAGGATTGGAATATACTTCACCTCACTGGCCCTAACTACCACCCTATTTATAGTTATAAATCAAACCACTATTCGTAAGGATCCCTCTTACATTGACTCCACACTTAGAAAAATTTCAACTTCAAAGGCCCTATAGTTCCAAATATAACTCGTAGAGTGCATTCGTATACCAACTTTTGATGTTTAAAATTTTACCAAGTCCTGGACCAAGCCACGAAACTTGTCTATGACTCGTGGAGCAAACCACGAGTTGTGTGGATAGGCTCATAAGATCAGTACAGTTTCAATTTTTCTAGAACCTAATCCATTTATCTAACTTTCCAATGTACGGGATGTTACAGTTTGGAAACATCATGGAAGATTGCTTTAAATATGATTCCATTAATTATCTCCATTGTATACATCCGTGATCATGATAAATTGAATGCTTAAATTACATTGTCTTGGACCCATCTAAGTTTACTCTAATTTTGATGAACTATGACTTGTTTGAAAAAGGATATTTTACCTAAATATTGCAAAGGCTATTTAATGATGATCGAAGGTTTATCATGAATGACCTAAGTTAGTGAAAGGTTTTTCTCACCAAAAGTGATGGATTCAAGATTGTGAAAAAACAATTCTCACGTCTTGAATCACCAAAGGTTTTTAATGAG
Source organism: Solanum virginianum (assembly GCA_000787875.1). Taxonomy (NCBI): domain Eukaryota; kingdom Viridiplantae; phylum Streptophyta; class Magnoliopsida; order Solanales; family Solanaceae; genus Solanum; species Solanum virginianum. The sequence goes on from DF362298.1 coordinate 53,834, forward strand.
CTATTTTACTGAATGATGTATTATATGCCTCAAAGTTTATAAATGATTAAGTATGTTAATGTATTATTTCATGGGATTTGAATTAGCACCAAATGAGAATTGAGTTGAGGTTCGATAAAGAAATCTTGGTATCAACTTCCTACCTCTTTAACCATGTGCCACCATAGGAACCCTCGTAGGCTAGGCTAGTGGATCCACAAAAGTGTTAAGGATAAATGAATGAATGAATGAATATTAACAAAGTTCTACCTGCCAAGTAGTCTCCCCTACCAGTGTAGGGAGTTATGTTGGATTTTATGTTATACCTCACATGGTCTTACATGTCAGTTATACTTTTATCCCACATATGTATGACCTATGTTAAATACTTACATGATTTCAGTTGCATTTATCTCATGCATTATTTATTCATTATCATCTATGTTTTGCTTACACTTTCAACTTGAGCATTCAAATTACTCATTGTACTATTTGACTACTACTATATCACATGCCTACATACTTAGTACATTCAAGTACTAATGCATTCTATTCAAGTACTAATGCATTCTTTTTCCTACATGATCTCACTATGCAAGGATCAATGTAATTCCTCTTCCTACATGTGGCTAGACGTCAAATTCATTCAAAACTAATATTGGTGAATCCTCTAGTTCGGGGACAACATCCTATTTCTTTCAAGCTTGGATTGTAATAAGACTTTGAGACTTCCATTATCATACTTTTCTTTCTACTTTTATTGAGGGTGAGCTCGGTACATGTCTTAGCCCTCCCCCCTTCCACTCTCATGCCAAGTCTAATGGTAGAGGTACCATTAGACATGTATGAGTTGATTATGATTTAGTACTGCTGTTATGATTGACTGTCCCTTAGTCTCATGCCCTTGTTTTTGCTTTAGCTTATAAGTCAATACCTATGAAATGCCCAATGAACGCTAAGATGCTTGTTTGAGGTATCTACAGGTTTCTCATTTGCCATGTCACATATAGGCCCTAGGCTTGGGTCGTGACAAGAAGATGGGAATCATAGTCTTTCATGTCTGCTCCCTGGTGAAAAACGTGTTTCTGGGCCACCAAAATGTTTTCTTGAATCCTTACAAATCATATGTCTTTGGCCAAGGTTCTAGCTCTAACATTTTAATCGTTAAGCCTATTTCTAGTTTCCAATCCCTCAAAAAGTAGATCACCACATAATCTTCAAAAAGGTCTACTCAAGTGAGTAGTTTATTAAAGAGGTCTACTTAATTCTAAATAGAAGATACCTATCATGGGTCCTTGAGATCACTCATAGGATCATCGAATAACTCAGATCCAAATTGAGTATATAGACATCCCATGCACTCAATCCACCTAGGATATTCCCCGGATACTTTGTGCTTAATTTTAGCTTGGAGCTTTTTGGAGCTTTATCAATATTGGAGAATTTCTCGCATTTATATAACCAATCCTTCAACTTTGTGCCATCAAATTTCAAAAACTCTATCTGATACTCTTGAGTAGATAACTGATAACTGTAGTTTTTATCAGATGTAGTGGCTGGAACAACTGCTTTCCTTGGTCTTTTGGAGGAATTTGCCACACCAATAAACAACAACAACATACCCAGTAAAATCCCACAAGTGGGGTCTGGGGAGGGTAGGATGTACGCAGATCTTACCACTACCTAAGTAGAGAGACTGTTTCCTGGGAACCCTCATCACAAAACCCATCCGCAGAACGGCCTAGATATGATCAAAAAGTAAATATTCAAAAAGTAAAGGATACGCAAAAATTTAGGAAGGCTCAAAAATGTAGGGTTA